>VYZP01073493.1:0-104036 GCA_013400635.1 Hypocryptadius cinnamomeus | reverse complement strand
GGTTTCTAAATTATTTACAGTGTATTCCATGTGCTCAACTGTTTTAGAATTGTTAATATTGAATGTGTTGTTTGTTAGATACAAACATTTTTCTCTCTTTTACTTTTAGATATCCTTTTTGCAATGTAATTTAATTACTGATGCTGTTTACTCTCAGGAGCTGTAAAGATTTTATTTTTTTTTTCTTCTGCAAAGTCAAAAACAGTATTTTACAACAGAATATCCTCTTAGGAGAAGCTGTTGGTTCTGGTGGGGGATGGAGGAATGTAAGGATGCAGTATTTATTTTCACAAGCTGAGGTAGGGCAGGATGGGCCGGATGCTGTGCCCCTCTCCAAGAGCCAGCTCCTTTTCCTTCCTTGGCTTCTCCCTCCTTCCTCCCTCCCTGCCCAGCCAGAGCAGCTGGGCTCTGTTCCAGTGCCCTCTCCTCTTTGGGAGCTGTTACTTTCAGGACCATCAGCTTTTCATCCTCTTTTTGGTGTCCCTTAAAGCAGCTTAAACAGCAGATACAGAAGTAGCATTTTGCCCTCTGCTGGGAAGCCGGGTCTGACAGATCAGTGGTGTGAGCTGCTGTGCCAGCCATTGTGGGTAAGGACATTGTGCAGGTCTGGGGAAACACTCAACAGGCTGTGGAATCCTTTGCTGTGCTTCATTTCCTCAGACACTGCAGCAGCAGCAGCATGAATTTGGGTTTTCTTTCTCCTTAAGGATGATGTTTTTTCTCCTTTTTGATACTATTCCTTTTATGTCAGTGTTGTCATTAGAAATCATCTGGTTATTAGTCAGGCTCCTGTGAAGTCCTTTGCCCCAATTCCTCCTAACAATCTGAGAGCACTGAGCTACTGGATCTTGGCCTGCTACTGTTTTTATGGAACTGATTTGCAGTGTGAAAAATCAAACACAAAAAACAAGTGGAAATGGCCTGGTTTCTAGTTCTGATTTAGAAGTAGGCAAAATATTTTTTTTGTATTTCTGGTGTAATTTCAGCTAAAGTTGTTGGAAGGATAATAAAGACTAGTTTAGGTTGGAAGGGGCATTTAAAGGTCATCTAGTCCACACCTGCCCTTAGAAGAGCAGCACATCTTCAGCTCAGGTTGCTCAGAGCCCTGTCCAGCCTGGCCTCGAATGTTTCCAGGGATGAGGCATCCACCACCTCTCTGGGCAGCCCATTTGTGTTTCATCACCCTCACTGTAAAAAAATTCTTCTTATGTCTCATCTAAATCTGCCTTCTTTTAGTTTAAAACTCTTACCCCTTGTCCTATTGCCCTGCTAGAAATTGTCCCCATCTTTCTTTTAGTCCAGAACGGAGCAGTTCAGTCTTCCTGGGTCCTTCTCCAGGCTGAAAAAAGCTTTATCCTACTCAGTAGCTATGGGTACTGTGGGGGTCCTCCTTTTACTGTTTGCACATTTGGTCCTCCATGAAACACAAACTTCAGTCACTGTAACTGAACCAAATTAGTTTTTGTTTCTTACAAGTTGTCACTTTATCTGCAGTTCTGCCCCAAAGCTGTGTTTATTTTACTGTGTTTCTTCTGATGACACTTCTTTGCTTTAAGGGAAATAGCCCAGGAACAGGGGACAAAATAAAGAATAGAGCCATGTTATTTCCTTGATGGCTTGTGAAAACACCAGATGTATGTTTTGATTTTCTGCCCAGCTGAAAAATCATGTCGCTTTAATAACTTGAATTCCCCTATTATTCATGTTTATAGTTTTAATTAATTTCATTTTATGAAGCTTGGTGATTTTTAGAAAAACCCAACCACTTATGAAAGTTGATTTAAAATCTATATGAAGCCACCTTTCCTTGAAAGTTTATGCACTGTGTAATGCACAAGTTGTGTACTTGTGAAATCAAGTTGCTTCATCTTTATGAACACATATATTCAGTCTTTTTTTTGTTGTTGTGTATGTGTGGACATGTTTCCATGTGTTTTATGAAACTAAAACTTTACTTTTCAATAGTTTAAGTATTTTTGTCCCAACTTAGCTGCAAGCCTTTTTACATTACTATTTTTTGAATCTTGAAGATAACACTGATAACATTCTTGTTTTTATGGACTGCTACAATGGGCCAATACAGTGCATAATGAGGAATGTCTTTATATCATTTATCTTCACATCAGACCATCCCATGCCTTGTAACCTGTAGCATTTCTGTGGTGTGCACTCACTTTCACTTGTTTGATAATTTGAGTGGTGAAGACTTAATCCTTCTTTGTTGTCTTCCAAAGTAAACTGTCAAGTAATAGTGATACTAAATCTACTCAGCTGTGAGATTCAGAGCTGGCTCTGTCTGCACAAAGCTCTGCTGCAGGCATTGCTGAACACAGGCTGGAGAATCACAGTAGCTGTGAAACTAGCTCAGAGATTAGGATTTATTGCTGTTCAAAGACTAGCTTCCCTTTCTTTTTTCCTGAATGGATGTTTTATGTGTTTTATCTCAATGCTGATTTCTCACTTCTGTAAGTGGAGGGTGTCAGCACAGCAGTGCCATGCACAAATGTCTCCTCCTTGCTACATGACACCAAGGGAAATACAAGTTGGATATTAGGAAAAAGTTTTTTACAGAAAGAGTGATAAAGTACTGGAATGGTCTGCCTGGGGAGGTGGTGGAGTCACCATCCCTGGATGTGTTTAACAAAGCCTGGATGTGGCACTGGGTGCCAGGGTTTAGTTGAGGTGTTTGGCTGGGTTGGACTTGATCTTAAAGGTCTCTTCCAACCCAGTCATTCCTGACTCTTCCAATAATACAGGAAATAGATGGAAACAAGTAGGAATTTAATATCATCTGCACATATGTAGGGCAGTTGTGGTGAGCAGAAGAGCTGTTTGAGTACTGAGGGACAGGCACAGATGGAGAAGGTGGCCTCCCCAAGCACCTCTAACCAATCAGCCATGAATGTTGTGCTGAAGGGCTGCTGCTGGCCTGTCCTAGTAACAGCCATGGTTAACCTGGCTCAGATCAGGGACAGCAGTGCAGGAAGAGTGGTTTTCAGATTGTCCTTTTATATGAACAAGCTGGGAAAAGGCCTGTTCAGGTACCAGGAAAAGCAGGTCACTTGACTCTGTCCAGGAGGCTGTAGCTCGTTAGTGTGTGAGCAGGAGATGACTTCACAAAAGGACAGGTAATGTATGAGAAGTGATTGGTGAAAATAGAAATGGAGAGGACATAAATGATGGGAATAGAGAACAAGGGAAGGTTAGGAAAAATATGAAGTGGAACCAAGATAAACTGGCTTTTAGAGTTAAAGATGACAGAAATTACAGTAGCTGTTCGTCTCTCTAGCTTGGCTGAATGCAGAGGAGTGTAAAAGTTAAGGTCCTGTTAAAGGGCAGGTCAGCAGTGTGACTTCATCATTCTTTGCTGCTACTGCAGTACAAGGGCTTGAAAAAGGGAACAAGATGAACTAAAGGTACATGGGAACATAAAATCCTCCTTTTTCTCTGTAGAAAGACATTATGATGATTCAGCATGAAATACAGGCAGTAATGTGCACTGCTTTGAACTGGGTTTGTTTTATGTGTTTAAAACAGTTGCTGCATTAAAGGTGGATATCCCCAAAATTTAGACTGTCTCCATCCAGATGAAAATTATGTAATTGAATCAGGTCTCTGCCCTATTTAGTGTCTCTTTTATCTGACAATGTCCTGTGTTGGCTGCTGTGAAGGAAAGTGTAAGAAAACCTACAACACCCAATTAGGGAGTCATGTGGCTGTACGTGGTATTTTTTCCATCTCAGCTAAAGACTGGCTTCTGCTGCAAAGCATTTGGATTTCTATCCCTTCCACACTGGCTGAATTCTGTGCAACATAATGCAGGGTATTCTCAGTAGCTTTGTGAATCTCAAAACCTTTTAAATGCTGCAACACCAATTATCTTGTGCATCTAGATCTCTGTTCTTTGTCTGTCTTCTAATATTCATTCGTGTTGTGATAATGGTCTTGAGTTGGTCCCTGGCACACTGTACTAAACATGATTAAATGCAAGAATTAGAGAAAATGGTTAGATTAAAAACAGCAAAGAACTTTTTTAATGTACAAAGGTTCCAGCATATGTTACCCTGCAGATTTCTGGCAGGTTAGGCTGAATTATTGTAATAGTTTGTTCCTGTTAAAATAAGACAATTCTGTTAATTCCAGCATTTTCAGTTCAGAAAAATAACAGCACACCAACACTTCCTTTAAGGATCTGATTTTAGACCAGGTATTTTTGCAGCATCTTGGGTAAATGGAATTATCTCCCAAACACATTCAAGTCTCAGCATTTTTCTAACCAACACAGACACACAGGATGTGGCAGCTTCCAGCTCTGCTGGAAAGTTGTGGGCTTGCAAGTGAAAATCTTTCCATTTGGCTGTTGGAAGCAGACTCTGATGGCTGTAGGTAGGTAGGAGCCAGTGTTCATGCATTCACCTGGGCTGAGACAGCTCTCTGTGGGAGTGCCCAGTGGAGTCCTGCTTCTTGAATGGGATTTCTCAGTCACATTAATATTTGGAGGATGCTTTGGATTATTCTTGGTACTTGAAAAACCTCAATATTTTTGTCAGTGATTTTAGGCATTAAAAACTGTGTACCTGCACTATCACTTGGATATTTGCAATTGATGTATTTCCAAGGAAATGAGCTCTCTTTGTTGCCAGAGAATATCTCCCTACTTGATGCTGATAATCCATACTAGTTGAATTCTTTTTTAGTTTTGTCCTCCAGTTGTTCCTTACTGTAATGCCCAAAAAGACATCAGTACTTAGCCCCAGACACCACTGCAATTTGTCTGATACACTTGACTGAACTACAGGCAGCTTTAGAATGTCACATTTTTCTGTTAAGGAAAGTTGTTTCTCCTGGCAAAGTGTTTTAGGTACCCTTTTTCCCTATCACACTGAGCTGAAACTCAAGTTCACATGCACCTCAAACATTTGCCTGAGAATTAAAATTAGGGAGGAGCATATAGTCCTCTATGGAGTGAGAGTTCAGAAGGAAAATAGGAGAAATAATAGCCACTGACTTCCTCTGATTTTCAAATGGGAGAGGGGTTTTCTCTGAAATACTTAAGAGTAAAAATAAATGGGCTGAGCTTTTATCCAGGTTTCCAGCTGTCTAGCTTACTAAATAAAATAGAACTGACAAACTACAAAATCGTTCTCCAAATATAAGAAGCTCTCAGTGTGACTCAAAATACCAGTAGGAAAGTAAAAAGAGGTTAAAAATTTGGTGAGAATCATTAATGGAAATTGAGCAAACAGCTCTACTGTCAAGAGGGAAAAATTGTTTCATATAGGAGTGATGATGCGTGTCCTAATAAAAGACATTATTTCACACCCACCAGGAATAAGACATATTCTGTACTTTTATATCCCATCTTGTTTTGAGTAGGAAGAATATCTTTTTTAAGAAGAAAAATCTTGCGTTAGGAAAATGAAGAGGAAAGAGGTTTTCCCACATGCTGGAGAAATTAATGAATCATTTCCATCAGAGTACGTGCAAAAGCAGAGGAGCTGCCATAAGAGAAGGAACAGCTGATTTTTCCAATTGACCTTTGGCACAGAGATGATCTGGTCATGCTCTAACTAATTCTGACAAAGGTGTTTTAATGAGGGGGAAAAATAAAAACTAGGGCCCCTTCATCAGCTGAAATGCTAAATATGTTGAAATATTTTCTGCTGAGTTTTAAAAAGGAAGAATTAAAACTGCAGTCAGAGACAACAGATCCAGGAGAGGTGACAAACAGGTGCCACGTCACACTACCTTTGCTGTGTAGTCTCGAGTGGGAGGAATATTTTTGCTAGGTGGAAGGTGTGTGTTCAGGTGAGGAAGTTCATCTGAGACAGGAACAGCCTGAGGCTCTGAGTCATACAGGCAAAATCCCATTTGGAAATGCAGGTAAGATGTGTGACACCAAAGGGGAGATGTTGGAGTGTAGGATTGTTCTGGGAGGAGCCTGGAGGATACCAAGTGTTTAAAGAGGGTGTTGGAGTGGGTGGCAATCACTCTTTCATCTCCTCTCTTTTCTGGCACACTTCCTTCCTTCCCTGCTCCTGTCCTAGAACCCACATCTCCACCCTGTAAGGCAGCAGCTTCCTCCGAGCCACCTTTCACTTCCCACTCCCTGTAGGGAACTGCAGAACAGGAGAGAAAAGGCAGCACCTGACACCAGAGGGAAGCACTGAATGGAGCCTGGATGGGGACAGGGAAGTAGCTCTGTGAGGAAAGGCATCATCTGTGCTTGTCCAGGGGCTCTTGGATCTCCAGGCTGCTCCCTTGGACCCAGGCAGGAGAGGAGCTGTGCTGGCTGCAGTCTGTGCTGTGCTGGCAGTCCCTGCTCGGGGCCCTGAGGCTGCTCTGGGCACTGACATCCCAACACAGCTTTGGGGCAATTCCTGGGCTGCCATGCTCCAGGTGGAATGAAGCTGCTGAGGACAGGACTGTAGGTACCCACACCTTGGAGGTGGACAAGAACATCATCTCTCAATTTCTTGCTGAAATAAAGCAGTGTTTTGTATGAGGCTGGGTTCCAGTTGTCCAGCTGCAAGCTACTGGCTAATTGGTTTAAGAACTTCTTGCCTTCTAACTGACTATTATGCAAGTGTTTTATTTCTTTTAATAATTTCTTTCACCAAGTGATATTCATCACTTTTGCTGTCCCTGACTTCAGAAAAGACCCAACTGATTACATGCAAGGGAGTATCCAAGAGCAGAGGAAATGGAGGGATGGGTATGCACTTGTACCTGGCCAGAGTTGAAAAGAACTATTTTTACAGATTTTGGAACAGAAGGACACACAGTTTGAGGGATGTAGAGGAAGAGTTGTGGGTGAGGTACACCACCTCTCCCAGGTGACTAAAACAAGAAGCACCTAATTGTCCTACAGGTGCATTGGCATTATTATCTAACTTCTGCACTGCCAGAAATATAAAACCCAGAGAAGGGAGAATCTCCAGCTGCAGCAAATGCTTGAATGGGAACTGTTTCTGTAAGGCAAGAAGGCTGTTTGGAGTTATCACCAGCTAGAGACTGGTTTTATGAGCTCATCAATAAGATGAGGCATTTCTCTAGGTAAATGAGGGCTCAGTGAACAGTTACTGTGATCTGGAATCTCTGAGGTAAGCAGAAGCCTGGGAACAAAGTGATGCACTGCTCTTGTTTCCTTTCTTTGCAAACTGCTTGTCAGCTGAGTGGGAGAGGCAGCCAGGGATGGCTGAGGGAAGGGAAAAATCTGTGCTTTGTTCTAACCCCTTGGCTCACTCTTTCTGGAACTTACCCAGGTACCAACTTAGTTTGGTGCCTTAAAAGAAGCTTCTTTTTCGAGGCCTTTCTAAGGTTAGCTGATATAGTGTCATCCAAATACACACAGATGAACCTCATAATTGCAGCAGGAACTTTCATGCAGGATTTTCCCTTGGTTTGACGTGTTCCCATGAAGGTTTTAGGGGGGTTGTTTCTTGTTTAATGAACTGCAAGGCCTTTAAGAAGTGATACTTACTCAATATTTCATTCCGAGGAGTACTTTAACAAATGCTACAATAAACTGTCTTTTTCATTTTAGTGGTGGCCCAAGGAATGCATTAGTGTTTGAAGCTGAAACACTTTGACATCAGTCTGGGTGATGAGTTGCTATGGTTTCAAGGGCAGTGTTAGTGCTGGAACAAGAGCACATCCCTGGAATGTGCACACGCACTCCAGGGCTCCTATATATTTCATGACCAGAGCATAGGAAGTCTCCTTCCACATCAGTGCCCTCATCACAGGGCATAAGGAGAAACTGAAGGAAGATGTGGAGCTGGACTGCTGATGGTTAACAGCTCTTCCATCCAATTTGAGTGGAACACTGGGGATGTGGCAGTTTCCAGCTCTTTGATGGGAAGAAGGAAAGCTTGGGCCTCGTGGAGCTCCCTGCATTCACAGGGGGCATTTCCAAGGCAGGAAATCAGAGTGGGAGGGAGAGGGTTCCCATTCTCATGTGTAATAGACTCAATGCAAGCCACATGTTTTAGCTTGAAATACTTTTTTTGAAGCTGCAAAAGGTGGGATGTTTTTCTCAGGTGCTGATCACAGGCTTGAAGTATTTGTGTATGTATGCTTTCTCTGAAGATGAAACAATAGCAGGATTTTTTTAAAACATAAAATATTTTTTAGTAAGCAAAAAATAGGTATATTAGAACCTTCTTTTACTTATCACTTAAGCATCTTTAACTAAAAATAGAACCCTAATCAGTTTCCCCTTGAGTCCTTCAGCTTCCAAGTAGGAAATAGATAACGGCTGGATGTTTAAAACAATACAGTATTTCACATTATGTCTCAGTACATCGTAGGAATGTGAATTCCTCTGAGTTATATTTAATGCAGATAGTTCTAGAAAACATCCAGGAGCTTCACTGTGGATATTGAAATGCATCTCTGAAAGAAAGAATGTTTTCCTTAAGTCCTAATGAGTGCCTTACTGATTTGTAATGAACAAACCTTCTCCTGTACAGCCTCTCTTTCTGGTCAGGGTGGTTACCCTGATTGATGCTGTCCTCCAATATTTCAGTTCCTCTCTCAGTGTAGCCCAGGATGCTTTAGGACACCTGCTGACATGTGGAGCTGTGCTTCCCTTCTCCCTGTGCCACACAAACCTTTCCCTCCTCTCCCAGGCTGAACAGCACAGCCTCAGGAATGGCTCCCAGCTGGGTGCCCTGCCAGCCCTGGCAGCTCTTCTCCACACCAGGCTCTTCTCTAGAAGCTGAGAGGTTACCAGGACCTGGTGGCTTCACAGAAACACAGTGAGGGGCCCCATGGTCCTCTCATTTTTCCTGCTTGGTTTTTCTGAAGGGTCTTGATCCTTATTCCTTCACCTCTGTAACATCTGACTTTTCACAAAAAAAGTACCCTGTAATTTTGGAAGTAATGATTTGTTCCTTAATGAGTTTACTGATGTGTAATCATCCAGCAGGATGGAGGGAAACCTGGGGAAATGGAGGGAAATGGATGGCCAATTTGCAAATGAGCAGTGTTCATCCAGGAATTCAGCCTTCTCACCAAAGTGTTCAAGGGAGGAAATGGTGCCAGAGGAGTTCCCAAGACTTTGAATTCAGGGATTTCAAACTCAGAACAGCTGTATGTACACTGAGGCTTTTCTCTTCATTTGTCATCTTTCTAACAAGCTCATGGCACATATGTATATTTGCTTGTGAATTACAAAGAAATGTTTTGGAAGTCCATAGGGAATCCAGTTAATCAGTTTGATTCATTGCAGCACTTGTTAGCCATGATGGCTGAGCCTCTGAAGGTTTGCCATTTTCTGTCAGTAAAGTTCAGTGTAGTCTAAGCCAAAATTGTTGAAATGAATATCTTAACTTTTATTACCCAAAGAAACTGTCAGACCTCTCTAATGATTTCAGATGGAGTGACACCACATTTTTAAACTTCTTTTTTTTTTTAAATTTAATTTTGTTCAGCTTAAATCCATAGTGCAGGCATATACAGATTGTGAGAAGGGGAAAATATTAGTTAAGGTATAGGTCTTGCCCAAATCTTGTGTGGCCATTTAGGTAATTTAAAATTTTTTTTCTCTTCTCCAACTGCTACTTAACAGCTTGTAAAGGTCTTTTGAAACTCTATTACTTTATGCATTAGAGATTTGACTGCTTCCACCCTCCCCCTTTTGGGATTCTGTGAGGCTTTTTTCTTGTATGCTGTGCCAACAGCAGATTTTGCCTGAGTTTTCTTTTTCTCATTAACATCAATTGAAGTGAGACATCAGAAATCCAGGACCATTTGCAATGACAGGACAGTGCCAATGCTCTTCCTTTCATAACCCACAGGAATAAAACTATGCAAAAATATTTCATTATTCACATTATGATAGCCTGCATAAATTACAAATCATAAGCTAGTGGAAAAAAGATCATTATATACTTTGTCAAACATCCCAAGTTTAAATTTTGAGAGGGAATATGAGAGAGAATTTTTAAAAAATCAAAACAGTGGGTTGTAGAAATGTCTGTTTTCCCTGGTTAATAATTTTATCACAAGGCATTATCCTACTTTGGCAAGTGAGGGTAAATGCCAGGCCGTGTGTCACTGCTGCTTTACAGCAGGTGTGGATACTGAAAATCATACTCTTGTTTTGGTTTGCCTTTTTTCCTCATCATGGTGAAATATTGAAGGCACTGGGTTGAAATTGTGTCCTTGAAATTTCACCTTGATGAGGTGAAATCCCCCAGCAGGTCGTGTCCCTCAGCCCTACTGAATTGAGCAAAATGCCCAGCACACACTTGGCAGTGCCAGGGCCTCTTCTTGAACTGAACTATGTACAAAGGCTTCTAAAAATCTAATTATTTATAGAGAAATAATTCAACACCTGTCTGTGGTTTAATTTTAAAGCTCACTGAAATTTTGGGTTTCTTTCACTGTATTTAGCTTTTATGTGAAGATCTCTGAAGAGAGAAAATACAAGGATACAGTGATTAGTGTGAGCACTGCTCTTGTTTTCATTAGATAAAACATTTTGGGTTGATTAATGAGGCAAAATCCTATTTAATCCAGTGGAGAAAAAGCCATATTGTTGTTATACTTAGAGTACCCATGCCCTTTTTTATTGGATTTTGGTCCCCAGGAGCAGAATGAAGCCTTTTTCCTCATGGGGAGCAGGCAGAGGAGCCTCTGTCAGAGCCCTGAGCCACTCATTTTTGTGGCCCTTGGTGTTTGAGCTGGTGGCTGATATTGGGGTGCAGCAGCAGCCCAGGGCTGTGCCAGCAGCTGTGCTCTGCCATGTGCCCAGGCTGCAAGAATGTGCTCTTCAGGCAGGTGAGAAATACATTTCTTGGCTTGATGGCATAAATCTTTCCACCTTTTCAAGTTACAGAAATGGTGAAGGGTTTTTTTGTGGTTTTTTTTTTTGAGAAAATTAGTAAGAAAAGAAAGATGAGCTGTTGATCTTTAGGTATCCCCTGGGATCAGGGGATCATCTCTGTAATGAAGCATTGTTGTTTAGGGAGAGCTTTTGGAAGCTTCATGATGAGATATTTAGGAAAATTAAAGATGTTAAAGTGAGAGCTCAAGTTCAACACTTCTGAGAATTTATGTTTGAAAGAAACGGATAGAACTTACTGACTTTGAGACTTAGTAAAAACCCAAACCCACTAAAAAGCTAAACCTGTGTGATTTTGCTAATTTTCCTAGTTGCCTGAATAAGATCTCTAGAAAATAACAGTCTTAAATCTGACTGGGGGACAGGAGGTTTCTTTCTTTTTTTTTTTCTTTTTTTGTGGGTCATGAGGAGCAAGTGTGGGTTTTGAAATAAGAGGTAGGGCAGATAGAAAGCCTGATATGCATTCTTTCAGAGTTGTGGTTTAATATGCACATGATTCCTTACTGTTCCTAAGAAGAAATTAACTTTAATAAAAATAAAAGGATCAGCATATTATTTAATTGAGGGGAGAAACCAGAAAAATAACCCTTTCTATCAAATTTGAGATGTAAAGGAGATTGATGTTGCATCTTTTCTAGATTAATGAAACATACCACATTTGCAAAGTGGCGTTTTAGGGTGGTTGCAAGGCAAATTCAGCATGTTAAAGGGAAAGGGATTTCATCCCTTCCTGCATTCAAATGACCCAAAGTTGCACTGTTCATGGGCTGCTTTCTTTGTGTGCCAACTTTCTGGGCCACAGGTTTCCAGTGCAGCTGGAGCCAAGAGTCAATGGATGTGATAGGAATTGGAATGTCCTGCTTAATATCCAGTACCTGTTAGTTTGTGCCTGTGCAGAATCAGAGTCTTCAGGAAGTGTGCAAGTTGTTTACAGCAACAAGAAATGTCTTTAAGATGGAGGAAAAGAAAGGACATTTAACAGTCACTTCACATAGTTCTTCTTAGATTGAAGTAAAGTTCAGTATTAAAGATTTAAACAAAGCCAAAACATAACCAAAGGCAGTGTTACTGTAACTCTAAATGTCATACATCCCTTACAGAAAGTATCTCTCAGATTAATTATGGAGCCCCTGGATTCCAAGAAATCGGTTGTAGAGGCAGGAGGGATGGCCCTTCAGGGGGAAACCTAAAGATGTTTCATGCCAGCAATAAAAAAAAAAATGTTAGGCAAAATAATTGCTTAGGAGAGGCTTTTAAAAAAGAAAATAAAATACAGGGAAGTCATCAGCTTGAAGCAAGAATGGAAAATGAAAAGATGACTTGAATGCTATTTAAAGAATTAGTGGAAGAGTAGGTTGTGCTTAGTATGGCTGTGTCTGAAATGGATGGCCAATTTCAAAGATTTTGCTCAGCACTGCCTCTGGAGTTACCTCGATGTGCTTCAGAGGTTTGGGGCTTTTTCCCCTGTAACACAGCAGGAGGCTCTTGTTGCTTTGGTCTGACCTGTAAACATTCCATTTTTCTGGCCCTGTTTTTTCTGCTGCCCAGCTGGCCTTTACCATTTCAGGTACCAGGGTTGGGACCCTTGGACTATAAAAAATTGTCAGACTGTGGTGAGGTACAATCACCATGGAAGTTATTGTCTCTGAGACCTGTTCTGATATATAAGTTAAAATTTGCAGAATGCTGTGCATTATAGTTAAAAATGCTGGAATAGAAGCACCTCGGTCCTTTCCCTTCCTTTGTTTCTTACTTTCATGATGAAAATATTTAAATACTTTGATCTTACTGTGTTCCTTTAAAATCCAGAAAAATCAAGAACTTCACTGTTTCCAAGCACGTGGCAGGACAGCTTTGGTGGATTTGTGCTGATTCAGGCTCAGGGCCCTGGCAGGGTTCAGGTTTGGGCTGGAGCTGGGCTGTGGAGCCTGGGCTGTGCAGGAGCTGCAGCAGCCTGGCCCAGCAGGGGAGGGAGGAGCGGACACAGCGAGTTACCTTGTGCTGCTGCAGGCATTGCTTTGCCAGTTTTGCTGAAAATTGGAGTTATCTTGTTAGATGCAAGAGAAGTGTTCTTTTCTAGTCAGTGTGCTGCCACCTTCGACTGTTTCTGCAGTCAGGACATCCCTCCAGCCTTGGCCTGTTTCTTGAACCTCTCTTCTTTGCCTCCTCCACTCAGATAACAGTGGGGCTTCCTTCTGCTCCTCCAGGGTACAAGGATACATGCTGGGAGAGGGCAAGAAGTGTCACCTCCTTGTTCTCACTTCTGCTGTGCCAGTGTACTGCAGAACTTTTAAGGGCAGATGGGAGGAGGTGTCAGGTTTTCTATAGTTTTAGGATGGGGCTGTGTCAGGTTCTGCAGACTGGACATATTCAGTGCTAGGGGTGAGGCTAGAATTGTAAAGGTCCATAAAGGTGAGCTTCTCTTCTGGTTTTGGGCTGGTGCTTACATTTTGGTCAGTTTGTGTGAAGTTCCATCACTCTCTGGGAGCAAGTTTTCTGTACTTTTTTTCCCCAGGGTCATCCTTAACACACCTTTTTTTTCTTTTTGGTGTTTTTTTTTTTTTTTTTTGGTTTTTTTTTGTTTGTTTGTTTGTTTGTTTGGTTTTTTTTCCCTCCTATCAGCACAAGTCTGAGCAGCTGAAATGGAATCACAGCTTGAGCTGTAAATATAGTTGCCTGCTTGGTCTGTAACTCACACCTGATTCCATTTCTTTTACCTTGGGCAGCACATCAGACCATCTTCTTTTCTATACCTTGTATTACCAGTCCCTCTTCTCTGCCTTCACCTGTTTTTTTTGGTTATTTGTTTCTCTTTTTTTGCTTTTAATGCTGTGTACTTTCCAGAAGAGCTGCATCCATGTGTGTCACCAGCATAGGGAGAGGAGTAAAACTGTGATAAGGCAGAAAGAAAAAGAAAACCAGAGTACTTCTATAGGTGATCTTGGTGTTTATTGCATAGGAATGATGATTGTCAAGATAAAGGGTAAATGAGAGCCAGGCAAATAGAGGGAGTGATCTGGGCAGCCAGGGCTGTGCCATGGCATTGGTGCCACAGAGGGGTGCAATACCCAGTGCACAGCCTGAGGCAGGACTGACTCTTCTTTCTCATGAGAAGTGGAGACCTCTGTGAGATGTGTAGAACAGGAGAGCTCAGGTTTTCTACCATGTGTAAGGAGTTGTTGTGGCTTCCTGCATCCTCCCAGTTAGCCAGGGTTCAGGAGAGTGCTCCACTCTGGATGAAAGGCTGTGGAAGAGCTCTGAAGACCTTGCCACAAGTTGTTACAGGAATTGACACCAAGACAAATGACACTAAGACTTTTCAGAGCTGGTAATGGGCAGGTTGTTCAGCCTGAGGTTCAAGTCCTTGCCTTCCTGGGACCTCTGGAACAACAGTGAGCTTCACCAAAAATAGTTTGCTAGGAATCCAAGATACTTGATTTTACAGGTTTGCTTTTTTTTTTTGTGACAGATTTCATGCTAAAGTAGGAATAAATGTTGTTATGTACCAGGAAAGCTTGACTGCATGCTTTGTACTTGTTCTAGGTTCCTAACTCACCCTCTTTAAGCCAATCTATGTTACCTCGAAATTCAGTTTATCAGATATGAGAAAAAGTAGAAGTGTGTATTTGGACTTGACTTCAGCATTTTTGATTCCTTCTCAGCTGACTGGTACACATCAGCCAGCTTGGTCAGCAGGTTTGCCTAGGAGCAGCCTTTAATTTGTAAATTCATGGCTGTCAGTGTATCCTTCCTTCCTTCCAGGACTGAATGTAGATGCAGCAGGCTGCCTGGGATCCTCCTCACTGACTGCTGGGTTGTGATGGTGCTCAGACCCATCAGTGTCGTGCTGCAGGAGCACCAGGAGCTGGAACCTGCTGCAGCTGGGGGAGCGTGGGCTCTTTCAGGCTTCATCTCTAAACTGGTCACCAAGTGGTGCAGGTGGAACAAAGTTCAGAGGCTGCCAGCCTGTTTCCCTGCTGCTCCAGGACAAAGCTTGGTGTGCCACAGAAAACGCTGGGTGCGTTTCCCTGCTCATCAGGCACTGTGTGTGGCTCTGGGCAGGTTACAGAGCTTGTGGCACAGTGGTTTGATATAGCCTGGCAAATTCTGCTTGTACCTTCTGCTGGCTGCTCAGTTCCAGTGGTCTGTGAGCACTGGCAAAACCTCCTTGCAGGAAAGGGAGGAGACTTAGAGAGTTCTAGATCTTGAGTTTTTCAAAGCGTTGCCACGCAAAGCGGCAAGCAACGGTTTCATCAGTGCTTTGCACATAACCTGGTTTATGGCTCTCAAATTGGTTTCTGCAGGGCTTGGGATAAAAGGCCGGAAGGGCTTTTCAGCAAGGGTTCCTGAGCTTGATGTGCAGGGCTGACTGGAAAAAAGAACAGAATTTTGTGTTTGAAATGGTTGACATAAAAAATAAAGCCCTCGCAAACCTCTCTGCCACAAAGAGAAATACGGCATGTGGCGATTGACAGATTTACGTATCCAGATAAAATCTTCCACTTTTCCAAAAGCAGAACTTTCTCTTTATGCAGTGTTAGTTTCAAAGCTCCCAGCTCCTGCTGTGCCTAATGGCAGGTATGTTTCCAGCGACTTCCTTTTCATGCCTGAAAATGGGATCATTCTCAGGTCTCCTCATTGTCATCTGGTAGCTATTCCCTTTCACTAATTTCCCCAAATGAGTTGTGGCCCACTCCGAAGGCTACAGGATTCATTAGAGTGAAGAATAATAAGAATGTCCTTGGTGTTTGAACAGGAAGAAAAGATCCCAAAGGCTGCCAGAGATAAAGATCACCCACTGAAAGGGATAAAAATGAACAATGCTTCTTGCAGGGAATCTAAAAATACAATACTCGACTCTCGCACAGGGTTTAGTTACTGAAATAACAACTGGATTGTACAGTCTCAGGATTATTTTGGTCTCAAGGAAGTATTAAGTCTTACAAGTTAAAACAAAATGCACATCAGGGAAAACATAGGTTCCAGTCTAAACCATACCCAGTGTTCTGGGGTTAGCCCAGGTTTATGGGTGTCAAGGTACAAGGCTGGAATTTAGAAGATCCTTTTTCAGTGCTTAACTCTTCAGCAAACTTCTTGAGTAGCTTTGGGTTGGTTGGTTGATGGTTTTATGCCTGTTTGCTGTTGGCAGGTTTTTTGGAAGCCAAATGGAAATGACCATGAGTTTCTGCCTGAGAAAGTGGGCTATGGTGGGCTTGGCTTCTGTTATTTTGAGCTCTCTGTTTCAATAAAACACACCAAACCAAGTTGAGTACACTGGGAAGTTTGTGACATTTGTCAGGCCTATTACTGTTGCCTTTAAGCAGAGAATTTATTATGTGAATCTCTGCTTCAGTCTCTTGCTGAGTGGTAGTTCTGCATTCATAATTAAATTTTCCTTTCTCTACTGTAACATGGATATGTATGCAGAGTATATGTACATATATGTAGAAATGACATTTAGCAATGGATCCTGCTTAATACAGTCCAGTTTTTAAGACCCTATCAAGAGGCGCAGCTCTGCATTTGTTTTTCTGTGTATAGAAATACACAATTTCCTGTTGTGCCAATCTTTCTGCGTCCTGCTTCAGATCATAGAGCTGGAGGAGTTGGAAGAAAAGAGGCAGCTTTTACAACTACCGTCACTGCAACTAATTGTTCCTACTAGGTAAGGATGCATTCCTTTTACTGGCTCTCTGATGATGGCTTTTTGTTTCTAGCTACAAGCAAATCTAATTTGCAAATGAAAAATTTCATTATAGCAGAAGTTGCCTGCAAGGGAATTAAAGGAGGCACATTCAAAAGAATTCAGCAGATTGTAAAAATGCTTCTTAAAGAATGCATTTACGACCCCAATTCACAATTAAAGTAGCAATTGCTTTTAAGTGGTGCCTATTACTTTTAAAAGGTTAAATATACTGACAATAGAATTTTAAGGGAGTAAGGCAGCTTAAGTGAGCAAAACCTGTGGTAGGTAATTGGCAAAGCTCACTTAATATTTTTTGTTTGCTCTCCAAGAGCTATTCACGATGCCACTGTAACAGTATGTTGTTGCTACAACAGAGCTGACAGTTTTCTGAGATGAAAAGGAAGAGAATGGAATTAATCACACAAACTTCATCATCCAGTCTGGCATAACTGAAAGTGAGTTCTGCTACACTTGAACTATTTTAAATAACTTCATGTTTTATTAATACAGTTTTTTTTCCTGTTAACCTCTTCAGTGCTTTCTGTCCAGAGTTCTTCTGTGATTTCTTGTCCTTTGCAAGGCTGTGCCATGCTCTCTGGCCGGCCTTTGGCTGTTGTGCACATAAAGAGGAGTGCTGGCAGTGCCACGTGTGTCAAGTCACACACAGAAATGGGGGAGTGTCAGAGCTGGATGCTCCTGGCTGGGGTGGAGGTGCTGCTGCTGCCCTGCTGGGGAGCTCCCCTCCCTGGTGTGGAGCATGCAGAATGACTGGTGTTCTGCTATTGCCTACCAGGAGCTCGAATGTTTGCACACTTCTTGTCTTTTGTCCACAGAATGGCTAAGAGAAATAGCAAACTGTAACTGCTTTGTGTTGTGGTGTCTATTTTAACCTTCATTCCAGAAAAACTAAGATACATAGAGAAGAGCCAGATTATTGAGAAACATTTATCATCTTAAAAATACTGTATGTTTTAGCAATTTCTTAAATTTGAGGTAAATGTGACTACATAGAAATAAGCTTGTGGTTGTGTTTGAAGACACTGGCAGCATTCTTGTTCAGAAGAGACAAAATAATTTTCAAAATATTTTTCTCTTGCTTAGTATCCAGTGTTCTGATACTGTCTGCTTTGTTTGACGTTGTGCAGAAAGTGCCTAGCAGACCTCATGAGTCCTGTGTCCCTTGAGAGGAAAGAAAAGAGACAGAGTACAAGGGATAAAAATTTTCTTGGATTTTAACTTGGACATTCATTATGGTTTTTCACTATTTTTTACTTCTTCTGTTACATACTTAGAGGCTTTTTTGTGTCCATTGTTGGCATAAGGTTTTCTCAGGTAAGGAATAGTGTCCTCTTTTTTAATTCAGTGAGTTATCATTTGACCTGTAAATGCCATAGTTTGGGGATATTTTGATGTGTTGGCCTCTTTGAGAGTGAAAGCAAAGTGTTTGCAGAAAGATAGCATTGGTAGCTTCCAAGGAAATTGCCCAAGCTCAAATCTTCTACATATTTAATGTCAAGCCATGGATGTCTTTGTGCAGAGGACACAAAATGCTGGTTTTGCATTAGCTTGTACATCACACTTTCCTCAGAGGATCACTTTGATTCTTTTCACTGTCTTTCCATTGGAGTTGCAAATTGCATCCACTGTGATGTAACCTTGGTATGTTGGATATTTGCCCTGAACCTATTATGAATTTATGTTTCCATCTGGAGTTTGGGTTTGCATTAGGAGATGGTGAAGGCTGGATCAGTTCAGTGAGGGAGGAGTGGGGGCATCCCAGAACCCTGAGCTCAGGTGTGTGAGGTGCACCTTGAACCAAGGAGCCTTTCACAGCTGTGCATTGCTGGCTTTCTCAGGGTTTGGCATTACTTCTGTGTCTCAGGAACACAAAATACATGCAGAAAGAGAAGGAAATGGGTGTTTGAAATATTCTGTTGAGAAAGTCAAATGTTCAGCTGCTGCACTTCTTGCAAACAGATGCACATCTGTTCTCTACCTGTGAGATCAAGTCTGTAATGAAGTGATGATTTTGTCTGATTACAATGTGTGAAATTGTATCATTGTTCTGAGAAGCTCTTACCTTTAGTTAATCTTTTACAGGTTAAGAAAAGACTCATTTTAGAAAGGATTCAGACTTACTGTAAGTTTTAGTTTGGTCAAAAATCCTCTTCCATTTTTTAGATAGATTATTCCTTTAAAGAAGGGAATGTGGAGTTGTGTTAAATTGTTCTAAGCTAGGAACTACTTTTATTGCATTACATTGCATACATTGCATTTCTATAGCCTGATAGAGAGCTTTCTGTAAAGACTGAGAGAAAAGTACTGGTGCTTGGCACTGTCTTAGAACAGTCAGGAGGAACAGATCTGGTTGCTTCTCTTGAAAAATCCCAGTTTTACAAGAGCTGTGTTCTAGGCTAACGTCGTATCTTATTTAATGTGAAATTGCAGTAGCAAAGGCTTAAGAGTCTAATGGAGAGTGCTGTTGAATTGCCTGCTCTTACAGTTACTGTGCTGGCACTGCCTTCTAGGACCTGTTTTAATGAAAACAAGTATTCTTTATTCACAGATTATATTTCAAGAACTGTGGTTTGGGTTTTGGCAATGAGATTTCATGGTGTGTATTTGGTCTGAGGGAGCTCACTTATGAGAAACCAGGGAAGATATTTAACCTGATCTTATGTAAACTGCTGTCACGTGCCATAGGTGTGACCATGATCTGAGGTGGGACAGCAAGCATTTGAAATGAATATTTAGAAAAACCCAGCTGATTTCCAGACACTGAAATGAGCTGGATTGCAGCACTGGCATGTTCCTTCGCTGGAAAGCTGAACCTGACCTCTCTCCTGTTGCCTTTGAGCTGCACTTCTCCAGACAGTGATTGTTCCTAGTGCCACTGTTGCTTTGGTTTTTCTTGACTGTCTTTTTGCTCATTTATCTTATTATAGTGCTTTAAGTATGACTAGTCAATTTGCTTCTTTATGTGATGTGGAAATGTTTCATCTCTGCTTTACAAACACTGACAGTGCTTTTTGGCACAGGGATTGCCAGCCAGGCTATTTTTTTTCAGACTCTTAGAGGCAGCGAAGTTTTGAAACAAAAGTTTTCTTTTTTCATAGGCTCTGAACTTTCAGATTACAAATCACTTTCTTCATGCTAATAAGCTTAGATAAGCAGAGTACATGTTAACACTGTTGTACAGATGGGGGAACTGAGATACAGGAACATTAAGAAACTTGCTTGAGGAAGTCTGTGGGAGCTGACCTTATTCTGCGAGAGACCCACGCACCATCCTTTTCCTTGTCAGATTCTTTCTTTTTACTTAAGCCCCTCCCTCCAAGAAGTCATTGGTCCATAGAAAGCTCTTTTGGCTTCTGTCTATGTGTCTATATTTACCTACAGCTATGATAATTGATTACACCATGGATTGCATTCCATGTGGGGCAGCACTGCTCAGTCAATGGCAGAGCTTTTGCCAGTTTTAGCAAGCAAGGGCTGCTTTGCTGGTGATCTGGCAGGCTGCAGTCGGAGGCAACTGCAGCAGGAAGCGAGTTCTGCAAAAAGTACAGCGGGTGTGTGCTGTGGAGCTGACTTGCATAAAGAAAGTGTTCCTTCACCTCAAGTACCCTGCAGGTCGTGAGCCTGCCTGTGCTGAGCTGCACACTCTGTCCTCATCTTTAAATAAGAATCTCCAGTGTTTGCTTGGAGGAGAAATGGGTGTTATTCCTCTCCTGCAGGAGTGGATGTATGGAGTTAAACAGTATAGGGAACTAGACATTTACTATTACCATGGCAACTTCAGATGATGATTTATTGAGCCATATTTTTTTCCACAGTGGAGACTATGCATTTTTGTTGGTTTGAGCTCTCCAGAGACTATGCCTTGCCACTCCCTAAATGTCCTTTTCTCTCATCCAATCCTTTGCCTCTCCTTGTTGAAATTAAAGACTAATGGAAATGTGTTTGTAGCAACCTTTTTGTCAGTCAGCAAAAGCTTGGTACAGTTTATGGCTTTATTAATGAATACACTACTGGTTACCACCTTGGATTGGGACACAATTCCAATGACTGGCACAGCAAAGGCAGCAGAAGGGAGAGGGCTTCTCAAGTGGTAATAGAGCACAAGATACTGCAGAAGGAGTGGAGGAGGGCTTTTCGCCTGGCTAGGCTCTGTCTATTGCTCTTTAACTCTCCCTGTTGCTTTCATTCCTCTGTGACTGTCTCTTCCTGCTCTTCACCGTGCCGTGGTTGTTTCCATAGTCACCCCCAGTGGTGCCAGTTCTGTGCTATTTTTGCTGCCAGCGTGCCAGAGCTCTTGGAGCTGCGCTCCTCTTTGGTGACCTGCTCTGCTGATGCAGCTCAGTGGAACTCAGCAAGTTTGGCTAAATCTGCCAGTTTTGTAGTTTTTAAGGTGTTTGCAGAGCGAGGGCCTCCATGACCTCTGTGCCCATGGTGGCATTTGGCAGCCCTGAGGTGTGTCAGCTGCGGAGCAGGGACACGGGGGGCTCTGTGGCCGCTGTGCCCAGGAGGCTGCAGGACTCCAGGAGTGCTCTGCAGCACGGAGAGCCAGCTTTGCTCAGCCTTTGGAGTGCCAGCTCCACATAGCCCTGAGTAAGGCTCCAGATGCAAATACAGAGAACTTCGTAAATTATTCACTTTTGAGCTGTGTAGACATAGTTTGAAAATCTTGGGGATGATGGTAACCAGTCCCAGCAAACAAAACGAATGGAGCCGTTTCCGAATATAGAATCACAAAATGAATCCTTGGAGCAGAAAAGCTCTCTCAAAAATCTGTCATCTTAACATGCATCTGGCTTTACAAGCAACTAGTGATTTTTATGGCTCTAGCCTCTAACAACATTAATCCACATGTAATCACTTCTTGTTTCAAGTCCTTGTGTCAGTGGGTTGGGTTTTTATTTGTTTTCATTCTTTGAAGTACAGAAATGTCCTCAGGATTCTTAAATATTATAGTTGTGATACATCTTGATGTGTAAACTAGTTGTCCCCTACTAGTTTCTGCTGGGTACTTGCCTTTTCCCTGTCAGATTTATTCATGTGGTGTAGTTTCATTATCATTTGGCCATATTTATGATATTCTTTTTTAACTTGATTAAATCATTCATTATGGACTTCCTAATATGATAATTATGTAATTATATGTTCATGTATTTCAGTATTGATTGCATAAGTGTATAAATAGCTAATGCATAGCTTTGTTCTTCAATTAATACATCCCTGAGTTAACTCCACCAGAAAGAGAATGCATACCTACACACCTGTGTAGCATGTAACTTGTATTCTTTCTGTAACTGCTCTCAAATTATTTAAGCTTGTTTTATGATAGCAGGGCTCCCAGCCCTTCTCTGGGGGAACATTCTGCCTAGTCTTGTCTTTTTCTCCTGGGAAATCTGGACTGCACTCTTCTAAGGCAGGGCTCTTTTCCTGACTTTTTCTAAAGCATATTATAAAGGACTAGAACATAAATCATAAGAGCATTGATGGTCAGCATGCTCTAAGCATGCGGATCAAAGTCTTGCAAATATTTCTTATTTTAGCAGCATAAGGATATCTGTATATAGGGGGTTTCCTGAAGTTCACACATGTGATTACAGCTCCATGAGTGGTTTTAGGTGTGAAGGAGTGTTTGAGGTACAATGCTACTTCAGCTGTGATAACATCCCCTTGCATCCTACAAATATTATTCCATTCTGGTATTTTTAAATTGAAGACTTAGGTATGGAGGAGGAAAATTCCATCTTTTCAAAGTCTTAATGTGTAATAGAAAAAGGTTTCTAAACGACATAGAAATTTCACCCCCACATCTCCCCCCAGAAAATCATTCTATCGTTCTGGACAGAGTTTTTAGGAAGCATTTTTCAGTTTCAGCTAAACTGTGCTCCTTGCCATTGTGTGTGCTTGCAGCTGTCATGCAGTTCTATTGTTTGACCTGTACTGCTAAAATAATTCATCACTCGGAGTTCATTGCCAAAAGACAGTCGTATATCTCCCAGCAGTACTCATAAATTTGCCTGCCTTTTGCATTTTCACATAAAACACAAGTAGAAAGTGTGTTTGTTAGCTCTGCTGTTACCCCATTGAAATGAGGTGCAGTAGAGGAGCTAAAATCTGATCACAGAGCAAAGGTGAAAATTCCTGTTGTTGTTGTTTTTAGAAAAGTCAGCACAGTATATTGCAGCGATGATACAAAAACCCACTCTGCCCAACTCACCAGCTGCTGCAGGGACACTTTCTGTAATTCAGTGCCTATTGGGCACATCAGAGATTTGATTCTGGCTCCTATTATACATCAGTATATACGCCTGATGAAAAAAAAAATCTGTGCTAAAAGCATCTAGGAAGACAGAGAAGCAGGAAAAGGGACAATTCATTGGCTGCCTTTGCATTTTAAAATCCTTTTCTGCTTGACAACCTGAATGAACTCCCTGGGTAAAAAGTATTTTTAACAATAACAGAGAGAAATTATTAAAAAAAATCTTTAATAATAAAAAAAAATATTAAGGAAAACCCAAATACCCCAGCCCACACGGGAGCCCCAGAGAATCACTGGCTGGACCTCACAGCAGGGTAGGTGCAGTCTGGATGTTATTGTCATGTCAGAGCAGTCATCTGGGAATTGCTGCTGCAAACTCAGAGGTGCCTGGGGAGACTTCAGGTAGCCAGGAAGGAAGAGGGGAAGAAAAAAAGGAAAAAAAGAGAAACAAACCCCAGTCCTATAAACAGCTTGTTAAAACTAGTGGCAGAAAAAACCCCTGCAAACACAAAAGGCTGTATTTGACACTCCTGCATCTCTAATAGATTTCAGAAGGGAACTTTTATATTTATCTTATCTGACTTTGCTTTAACACCAGCCAGAAACTTTTGTTCTGTAGGTCCATAGATTTTTCTCTCCACCAATCCATGGGATTTGGTGGTGTTGAAACCCTTGCTGTAAGCAGCACCTCTGCCCCTGTACTGCAGGTGCTCAACGCATTGTGGAAGTCTTAGAAAGATGGGTTGCTTTAGCAATATCTCCATGAAGCTGGAAAACCACTGGAAGGATTGAGTATAATAAAGGAAGTTCACAGCAAAAGTTCACTGGGAAGCTTGTGTCCTAGAGCAGAACTTGCAGGCACCTGGCTTGGGGAGCATCCTCTGTTCTCCTGCAAACAAGTCCAGTTCTCCACGTGTGGAACATCATGTTTGCAGCAGGTAATAGACAGGTTGACTCTTGCAATACCTTTTGTGTTCCATGAGTGGCACAGCAGCCTCATGGCACAAAGCTCCCCATTGAGGTGAGGGTGAAAAGAATAATTCAGGGTGGAACAAATTTTGCTTTGCATTGGCGACATAATGTGGGATTAATGAACAAACCCTGGGGACTGCTCAGTGCTGCTCTCCATGAAAGCATTCAGGGTATGTTTATGTATTATTATATTTATTAATTATATATTATTCATATTTATTAATTAAATATTAATAACAATTGTTGATATTAATTATATATATAATTCCTGGTTTGGAATGTGGCTTATCTGGCCATCATGAGGAACTGCCCCCTTGGGGATGCTGGGAATTATCAAGACCTGGAGAGAGAGGAGTGTTCTGGAGCAAAGCAGGTCTTCAGTCACTTCCAGGAATGCAGGAATGGAAAGTGGTTTGGCAAATACCTGTTAGTAATGGTCAGTTTCCCCTGTGTCAGGAGCCCAGCTGAATTAGTTACAGGGATGCTTCTGAATCCTGCAGATGAAATGATGAAATTCACCACAAAAACCAAGATATTTTCCAGTGTTTGAAGGGGGACAAGAATTTTGCCCCTAACATTTTTACTTTTTTTTCCAATGAGGACTTTTTTAAGAAGTTAGATCAAACTCAGTCATATTAGCATGAGAGCAATTCATGCAAGGTAGGAAAGGTTGATTATAACAAAAGAGAATTATTAATAGGAGAATAATTTACATCAAGGAGATAGTGGGAGTGAAGTGAATTTTGATGTTTTGAAGGTTGATTGGGTAGGTGGGTGTGTTGACAAAAACAAGACAATCATGTCTTCTTCAGGAACTTAACAGGCTTCAAGGATTTAAAATAAAATCTGTGAGCTCTGTGGAAAGCACAGGATCATTTTTTGGTAGAAGTCCAGAATATAACTTCAGTTATATGCTGACCTTTCTGATTGTGCTGTCACCAAAGCATTTTCTTTTAAATAAATTTTTTCTGCTAACATTTCTAGGGTTAAGCACTACAGTTCAATTTTATTCATCTGTATAACTTTTCTGTAGCTTCTAGAAACCTTCAGGATGATATTCCAAATTTCCAGAAAACGTGTTCCCTCTTGCAGAGGCATGTGTTATGGGACAATCTTTGGTGTGAGTGATGGTGTGTTTCAGTAATAGAAAAATGCAGACAGACTCCTTCACTTCGATTTTATTTAGGTTTTTTAGCAAGTAAATCTTAAAATGTATTTTTAATTTAGGTTAACTAAAAGTCTTGGTATGAAAGCAACCTGTAAAATGATATCTGGGGAAAAGCAGATAAATCAGTGGTGTGGTGGTTTTCTCGTGTAGTTAAAATCTAAGTTCAGATCTTAGAGGTGTTTTTTCACCTCTTGTATAATATGGACAAGTCCTCAAGTGAATTCTGGGTTTTTCCTCTTTTCTTAGCACATACACTAGAAAAGCTGTATCTGTACAAGGCATAGTTCATACTGAAATGTAACCTGTGAGGCTGGCCTGGTTGGAAAGCTCAGCAAACAAGCACATCCTTCTCCACTCAAATAGATGGTTTGGTATTTTGCACTTCAACCTTGGTTCATAAAATTAGTGACTCGAAGAGATAAAGAAATAGGAGCAAAGGCACTTAGAGCCTGTCTGTGAGAAAACAGCAAAAGGTGCTTTCAAAATGAGCCAGCAGGGCTGGCAAGTGGCACGTGGGGAGGCGTTGAGGGTCTGTGAAGGTCCTTTCCCCCCTGTTTCTGCCATTCTGCCTTGTGCTGAGGCTGGAGGAGCTTTGGTCTCCCTTTTGCATTAACCTGCTCACCCTTGAGCTGGGCCATGGAGCTCAGAGCACATCCTGCTCTCTGCCCTTACTGCACCCAGGGTTGTATCAGCAGGTGTTTGTATCACCATGGGTGATTTTGGAGGCTGCATAAGATGCAGACAGGGCAGTCATAGCTTTTTTCTGTGCAGAGAAAAGAGAATAAAGTTTTCATAGTGTTAAATCCAAACTGGTTAAATCCTACATGGCTTCTACATCTGAGTGTTGTATTAAATTGCTAGATACTTTCTAAAGGTTTAGAGGGAAAAAAAAGGGCAGCTGAAGGTGTTGATGACTTTTTCTTGGCATCTTCCTCTGTTAGCAAATTTCTAGTCTCTAGACCCTTTTGTAGAGTACTAAAAAAATTAGTTTGCTATTTGCACAGCATTTTGGGTTTTGGTGATCTCATTGCCAAATTTAGCAGTGATCAAACAGAAATTTGTCAGCTTTATTGACATGTGTGTCCCTTGCTCTGACCCAGTCCATGGTGTCCCAGGGCAGAGGCTAAAGAGGCATAAAATCAGGTCAATTTAGGGTACCTGTTCTTGCTTATTTCTTAGCCAGTATGCCTCTGTGGGGTTTTGTGGGTTTCTTCCCTCAATATGTAGTTAAAGGAAGCAGAAGATGATTTTCTAGAACAAGAAAGGAAGGGTGTTTATTCAGATTTACTCTTTCATTGTATCTTGTACTTTCACTGCATCAAAAATGATGTATCTTTTTGACATATCTCACTGCTGTAACCTGCTGTATTTCTTGCTGGTGGATTAGGCCACCTGAAGACCTGATATGTCAGCCAGTTGTTTTGGTTTTTAGTATTATTACTTCTATATTACACTGGGTTTGGTTGCATTGGTATGGTTTTAGGTGTTTCTGGGCACTGTCCTGAAAGATATTGACGATCAAGCCTGCAGGCATATTTTTAAAGGTATGTATTGTGAACATAGAGGTGTTATCCATATTTCTTTTTACAAAGATGTGCAAACACAAGTCAGCCCAGTGACTGTTGTGCCTGGGGAAACCTCCTGGGGTCTCTGAGGTCACTGTGTTGTCACCATTCCCCAGCTGGGGACAGGTGGTCTGCATGGGAAGGTCCCTTTGTTCTGAGCAGGGACAGAGAGGGAACAGCACAGTCATGTCAGCATTGGAGGCAAATACTGCAAAATACCCTTTGGTAATGGCCCCTGCAAGGATAAATGGAACAGTCAGGCTTTCAAAAGCTCAAATAAATAACTGCTGGCACTTGCAGAACACCAGTCCTCCATTTGGGAAATACCACTTGATGACAGAGTTGATGAAAGGTCCTCAGACATCAAACACATCAACAACAGCTAAAAAAAGCCATGCTATATATGGTCATTCCTCTCTTTAGGAAGACATTCCTTCTGTTGTTCTCCATTGCTTATTTTAGTCACCCATTTCATACCTCCTCTTCAACACTTGACCCCTTAAGATAACCAATCTGGGGTGATGATCCATATTTTCTTCAGCAAACTGGGAACCAAGAAGACTCTTAGTGGCTGTGCTAGGAATTCCTGATTGTTTTAATTAGTGCTTTACAGCAGTGCATCTTCACCTTCAGGTGACAGATGTGATTCTTGGGTTTAAGAACTTCTGTACCCTCATTTGTAGCATTTGTGTCTGACAGAGAAGTCCATGCAGTGGCAGGGTGTGCTCAGTGCTCTCTGGGGTTTGATCTAAAGCCCTTCTTGCTTCTTCCTGCAAGTTCTTTTTTTGTTGCAGCAGTCTGTGCACTAAATGCAGCTCTGGTTAAACTGCCTCATCTCAGGCACACGCTCATGGAGAATCACTGTGAGGTGCTACAGGAATTTGACAAGGATCAGAACTAGTTTCAACACTGTTCAATATTTTTGTCAATTACTTGGAATCTTTCTTAATTACTGCTGCTTCATTTCCAGGTAGCACAGAGTGGCAGAATGTGAGATAAGAAGGTAGAAGACACTTCACACAAAAAGCTCTGAGTTGTTTTGCCTGTTTAAGTAGAGGACCTAGAGTAAATAAATGAACTTGCCTAAGAAAAAGAAATATTCCAGTGGGAGAAGACTCTGTCAAGCAGAGCAGAGATGGTCCTGTTGACTAACAGGCTGCTAGTGAGAGCTCTGATGCAATACTTGTTTGTGAAAATGGGAATGGGAGTTGGGAGAGAAACTTTGTCTGCTTATATCCCTGTGCACCTGGCAAGACAATCCTACAATAGTTGCTGTCACTCTGATATCCATATCTTAGAAGGGATGTTGAGGGTAAAGTTCAGGAAGTCAGCACAGAATACTTGGGGTAGGAACAAATGGCTGGTCTTCAATCCTTAGAGCATCATCTCTTACATTTGTCAGTGAGAAAAGTGGGTGTCTGCAGGGCAGCAGTGTTTAAGAGTCTTCAGAGAAAGCAAATACTGGATGCTAAAAGAAATGGGAACCAGTGGCTGAAATAGATGGATTCAAATCAAGAGTTGGTAAAAATATTCAATTCTAAATCTGGTTAAATATGGGAAGGGATTACTGGGAGGAAGAGCTGCTGCACCATTTCCTGACATCTGCAGCTTCAGCTTGGATGCTTTTCTGTAAGGAAGGTTTTGATCAAACACTGTGGGCCCAGTGCTGGGGTTAATGATGGGAACTGCAATGACCTGTGATATGCACGTCTGAGGATATGCAAGAATAGATCATCCCACTTGTCTTTTTTTAACTTTAGATTCTGTGAATTGATGGATGTCTGCTACAGATACAGCTTGAATCTCTTTGTACTTTGCCCTAATTCTACAAGTCTTTGTACAAATTTTTCTCATTATAACCTTAAGAATACCTTACACATTATTCTCTCAGTCTGTTAGCTACTATTAGCAGCCCATGTGAATCCAGTCATTGGTGTTGTAAGAATTACTTGGGAAATTCACTTCCTCATGCTGGATTTTGATAAGGTGGAGGTAATCTTGACTTTTAATTCTACATTCTTGAAGATAAATGTCGAGACATTCAACTTTTTTCACGAGAAAATTATAATAAGTCTCAGTGTTCAGAAAATATAACTCAGTGCTTGCATGTTCAGCAGCACAGAGTGCTGTACCTGGCAGCTCTTGAATTTTCTGTTCTTTGAAGATCAGGTATTGGTCCCTCTAAAAAGCCTGGCTACTGCAGGGGAACCATCTGTCTGAATTTGGGGTTGCTGTGGTCTCACGATTTTCTGGTTTGTATTTAATGCCACTGTCTATTCATGTTGCAGAATATGAAATATTAGATCCAGTGGCTATTTTTTTTATATCCAACATTTATGGGAAGCAAGGACAGCTTGTGAGTGTCTTCACAGATTTCTAATGTGTGAAGTAGTATTTTTCTTTTGTATTTTTTTGTTTGATGCAGTGTAACTTATTACTGGCGTGCTTAATGCTATTTTGTAAAGTATTTTTGTAAAGAGTTAAAAGGTAATTTGCTCTCTCAAATTTGGAAATTTATTTGCCTTTCTGAATATACATTCTTTCAACATTGTCTCCACACAAATAACCATTCCAGCATAACTTATTTTCTGAGTAATGAGTTGATGAAATTGATTGTGTGTTTGTCTTCTGTGTTTGATTTTGAAAGGGTAATGAAATACTGGAGTTTAAACAATGTGGGTTTTTGATCTGTGACAAGTCCTTAGAAATAAAAAAAAAAAAAAAAAAGAGGACTGAGTGAAGGAAGGGATAACCCAAAAGATATTCTGATAAAATTATTGTCCTCTCAAACAGCTTCTCTAAAGAAGGGAAGTATTTCTCTATAGTCCAGGGTAAGGAGTGTGTGAAGTCCAGTGATGATGATTTATTAATTTAAATTCTGGTACAGGCTGTGCAGTAATGCTAGAGACTTCTTGTGTATCTGTATTTGAATGCATGATCTCTTCCAAAAGCTGCATGATGAATGAGTTACATGTACCTAATGCTCACTGAAAGCAGAATTGTCACTTCACCAATGGCTTGAAATCATACAAGAGCAAAATGATTTGTGTGCTTTTCTTTCTGTGCACCTTTGCACTGGTGTTTACCTCGTTGGTCTGACAAGTCCTTGCTCTGAAGTTGGGAAATAAAAATGTAAGTGCAGGATGGAATTTCTCTTGATGTTCCACAGTGACAGCAGTTTTTGCTGGTAGAATTGCGGGAAGAATATTGCAGGTCCAAATGCAAGGTCTCTTGATCTTTGATACTAGCTGGTGGAGCATTCCTGCTTCTCTAAACTTTATTTTAGAATAGCTGATAAAATAAATATATATATCTGAAAAAAAAAATGTAAAGATAACTTTTAAGAAAAGTATTCGATTAACATGCAATCAAGAAAAAGCTTCTTTTTACCCACAGCCTTCAATTGACAGTTGTGAAAACTGAAAATCTTTCCATGCCCCTTTTGTTTCCTTTGATTTTATTTATACAGACTTCTATTCCCATCTTGCATTGATTTTGGTTAGCTTGGAAGTATTCTGTAGACTCAGGATACATCTGTCTGATCCTCTCCTGGGGGTGGGACAGAGAAGTGGTGTCTGTGTGGCCGGTCAGGAGCTGGGAGAGGGAGTGATGTTCACAGGGACAGAGTGGGAATTTGGCCAGGAGCTGATGGTCCTTGGGCCCATGGAGATGGCAGCAGTGCAGCACCTCATCCCACACAGATCCTCCCAAAGCAGGCACCTCCCTCAGAGCTGGGGCTGAGCAGGGGGAGCTCTGGAACAGGGAGAGGGGTGGGAGCTGACCCAAGGCTCCGTGAGTGGAGCAGCTGAGCCTCATCCTCACTCAGGATAAGTGCTGGCAAGTTCAGGTGATGGCCTCTGCAGAACCAGTCTGCCTGGAGAGGATCATTGCAGGGCATTTGGAGTGGGGACAGAACCTTTCCATCCTTCAGGAAGTAAACTGTGATTCCCCAGGGGCTGCAAAGGAGAGGAAGAGGCATCTTCAGGAGTGAGTTAGTTGTAAGGCAGGTGCTTTGTCTGGGGAATCAGGAGGGGCCTTGCTGACAGCCTGTTCTCCCACCAGCCATGGCAGTGCAGGGAAAGGAATGGGGCAGATGTGTTTGCTGTTGAGTGGTAGAAGCAGGTATGTGAGCTGTAAACCACAAAGATGGTGTTAAAGAGTGTGCATGGTACACGGTACAGTTTTTTGGTGGTTTGGTTTTTTGGTTATTTTTTTGGGTTTTTTTCAATCAAATGCTATTTCTGAGCTCCAAGGGCTGACAGCTGTTCTAGTTTTGCTTGGGGATGTTTTCGCAATGTGGATTAATCAATGTTATGAACTGGGTCCATGGGGTTTTGGGAATGTAATTGGTTTCAGATGACACTTTGCTAGTCAATCTGTGAAACAGCCCAATGTTGACACAGCTGAACAATTCCAGCTGTTTCCACTCACCCCTTCTTCTCTCCCTGGATGCACCAGCCTTTTCCCTCTCTCATGTCTCCCTTTTATTATTGTGACTTTGTAAAACAAATTTGGGATTGCAGTTTCTGTCATTTGTCTCTGCTTTGGTTTTGTTTCTTCCTGGAATACTTTCAAAATGCATTATTTTAGGTATCTTTGTTGAGGTCCATTTTTATCACTTTGAGCCTAATTTGTAATGCAGACATTAACTTTTAGGAAGCAAATTTAGATGTTGCTTGAAGGTACCCTTTTGTCAGATAATTTGTACAGATAATTTAAGGAGTTTGAAAATACATTTACACTTGTTGTGCCAACCCCACCTGTTCTTTTAAAAATGATAACAAAGAATGCAGGTAACCAAAGGCAAAATGGGAGGACTCTGCATGGACATGTGCTGTAGACCCTGCTGCTCTGCCCTGCCTGACAGCCTGGCCTTGGTCAGGCTGAGGACACTTCTGTGCTGTGCATCCAGACCTTAATGACAGGAGAAATAACTCCCCAGAAGGGAGTGGCTCATAAATTTCCCATGCCATTTATACTTCTGGAATTAAATTATTTTTGTCTTCCCTGCTTTTTTTGCCCTTTTGTGTGATAAGTATAGGTAAACCCTGAATATGTCATGCCACCTGCATCTGGAGTTTTTAATATGGTATCAGTGCCTGTTCTTGATTTGTGGCAATACAGAAGAAAGGAGATGCAATGCAAGACCAGGCACATTCATTTTTCCATGGTATTTTTTGTGCTGACTGACTTTCAGGACACTTTGCAGCAGGGACTACAGAATGTCCCAGGCAGCTGGACATCTGTGTGCTCAGACACCTACACACACTGCACAACGATGGCCCAAGCCACTGCTCTGGCTTTGTTCTGGAAGCCTTTGGCCACTGCCCCTCTGGAGAGAGGCTGGTGGATGGGTGTTTAGTAGTAACTCCAACGGGGACAATTTGCTGTTCAGTATTATTTTCCCATTAAGCAGTTGGAGGCTTGTAAAGGATGGATACTCCTTCTTGTCTGTGTGGCTCCTCCGATGGCAGACTATTCTAAATTAAAAGTGATGTGTGAAAAATTCTGTAACAAATCTGCTGTTTTCAGACAGCAGTCAGCTTTGCTAACTTTTTGAAACAGCAGAAAGCACCCACGTGTGTTGAGCCTTGTAAATCATCTCTCTTGTATTGAGGTAGCCTGTGATGGAATGGCTGATCCTGTACTATTGCTAATGCTTTTCCTACAGAGGAGTCTCTGCTTACTACATATGGCCAATTTGGAAAACAGAAAATGTATATTGAAAACATGGTAGGAAAATGGCCCCTCTGCAAGTGTCTCTCTTGGAATTGTGTTATACTGAGAAAATTTCAAATTTGTGCTGTGCAGTTTTCAGAGAAATCCCTGATGTCCTTAATTCCTGTTTTGTATTTTTTACTACCAGGATATTCAAGAAGAATATCCCATTCTACAGACTTCATACTGACAGAGGACACTGGGAGGTTTTTGCATTTTTTTCTGGGGAGGGAGACTTAGAAGGCATAAATTCAGTACCTAGATCCAAGCAAGCCTCAGAGACCCATTTATATGGCAGGATAAAGCTTTTTAGATTTTTCTAGCTTTTTCCATCTTTGTCCCAGAGATTTAGGATTCTGACTAGCAGTTCAAACCAGCATTAAAAATCCTCTTGTTGACTGAGAACTAGTTCAAAACTGTCATGATTTTTGATTCTATAATTTTTAGAATCTGTGAGAAGCCCTGGACTCTCTCAAAGGACTGTAACATTCTTTCTTCTGCTTTATTACTGAAGACCAGTTTTCTCCAAAGATGAAGGCAGACAGCAGTTGGACTTAAAGTAAACATTTAAATGCACTTGCTACTTGTGTGTGTGACTCGAGGTATATCCCAGTGGTAAACTGGATCTTGCATTTAATCAAAATAATATTTCAGGTGAACTGGCATTTTGTCTTTCTCTGCTGTACCAGCCCACAGCTAGTTCTTAGTTAAGGAATGTCTACACAGAATTGAGGAGAGAAAAGTGAAGGCTAATGCTTATATCAGTTCAGAAACAAAATGACACTTTTCTTTAAACTGAGCAGACATTAAACACATTGAGGACATGTATGCTATTCACTCTAATGTTCTTTTCATCATTCTTCAAACAACCCGTAGAGGTTTTCTGTTGTACAATTTTTGACAAATCTTTCTTTGTATCCCTAGTTCTCTTTTGTTCTGTTGAGCCACCAAAGGGACCAGGTTCATGGAAAGACACAGGCAATGTGCACAACCAGGGTGGTGTGGAAAGCCTGTCTGTGATGTTGTGTGGCTGCATTATACAAACTTAGAGCTGCCACAAGCCCAGGTTTTCTCAGTGTGCTTTTTGTCTCCCAGGGGAAATTTTGCATGAGTAGAAAGGAAGGAATTGGGCTGTGGATTTGCAGATCTGCGTGTGCTGAAGCAGCAGCGCTGCCTGATGCTGCCTCTCCTCTAGTCCATGCCCGTGGATGTAGTGTGGGAGTGCAGTGCATGAGCAGGAAGGAACAGTGCAGGAGTGTCCTGCTGAGAAATTTGAACATTTGGTAACTTCCCTTTTTTGGAATGGTTTATTGTTGCCATGTCAGAATCTAAACAATCTACTAGTTATTAGACATTTTACTGTATATTCAGACACTTCCAGAAAGAAATGTATCTGTTATGAACTGTTGTGCTTTGTCAGGTTAGTCTCCCTGGCTGCAAAAACCAGCAAGTTCAATTGACTATTCCAGTATTGTGTGTTGCAATTTCTGGCCTGCAATAGAAGAAGCAGGTTCATCAGTAGAACTTACTCTGAGTGTACTTGCTATAAACATGTGAAAATTCCTTCCTTTTCTACAGTGGAATATCCCTGCACTATCCATTTTTATTGCTTTGTCCTTCTCTTCCCACTAAATCATTTGGTCATTGAAGCACACGTGCCCTCGAGAAGCTCCTCCAATAGCACAATGGGGAAGATTTCTGAGAAAGCTTCTATTAACCAGTCCGTTTCCAAGTTAGCCTTTGGTAATTCCAGATCACCAGTTATTTCAGAAATGTAGGCAGAGCCATAACCTCACCACAGCATTAGAGCAGGGTTTTGATCTGGAGGCAGGAATGAAGAGCCATTCCCCTGGCTGCTGTGCCTTCTGTTAGGTTGCTGGAAGAGTTGTGGCTCTGGCACCCTCCATCAGTGCCTGCCCACAACTCCTATTCCAGGACTGGAGCCTGTGAAATGCTTTGCTGGCCTGTGTTCTCCTGTGTGTTGTTGTGTCAGTCTGGCTGTGAGCAGCGACCCTGGGGACTGTCCCTGAAGTAATGGGGTAGAAGGCATCAATAAAATATTTTGTTGGTGTGCACTCGTTTGTGTGTCTTCAAACATCAGTCTTTTAGGGGTGCAGGAGTGATGCTTGACAGTGCAGCACTATCTAATCACACATGCACATTCCTGATACCCAAATGCATCAGAGAAACCTTCATTTCTATCTTCCCCCCACAAACCACAACACTTTGTTATTTTTTTTCCAAAACAGGAGCTGATATAATCCTCATATCTTTATTTTCTTTTTCCTTTGATTTTTTTTTTTCTCTTTATTTTAAAATAAGTAAGAAAGGGACTTGATATGTATCAAGGAAGCTGGTTCATGCTTTCACAAGCCTTATTCAACCTCTTTTTCTGCTTTCTGGAGCAAATACAGTAGCAAGGCGCACACATTCAGTGTCATGCTGCAGAAGTTTCTGTTTAAGCACTGCTCTGGAGCAGATCCCTGCTGTTTGTCTCCTCCCTTGATTGGATGCAGCTGATGCTTGTTGGGCTCTGATGGCCCTGACCAGCCTCACCTGGGGCCTCACCTGCCCAGGGGTGGGGGAGCCTTCAGAAACTCAGCTCTGGGCCACAGCCAGGCCTCTCTTTCTCCTTTCTCTGAGAATTTAGCAATGGAGCTACATACAAACTTAACAGCCCTTCCTTAGAGAGTGATAAGATGAGATAATGGGATAAAAAGAAAAATTCCATCCTTGATCATATCATCCTGTGCTGGTAAGTTGTTGCCATTGTGGTGTGCTCTGATACAGAATTTTTGACTCACTGGAAATGTGGCTTGAGTCATAAAGTCCTGTATTTGCTATGTTTTGGGGGGTTTGTTTTGGGGTTTTTTGTTTTTATTGTGTGGTAACTCTTCCTCCAAAGAGGAAAGCTGAAAAGGCAGTTTAGAGGAGCAGATAAGAGTAAGTTGCAATTGCAGTTGTTGTACAAAAAGAAGAGCTAATGCAGATGGTAGCAACCTTGCCTGGTGATTCAGGAGGTCTGGTGAAAATAGGAGTCTGCTCTGCTGCTGGGACCTGCTGATTTTGCTTCAATCCACCTAGTCAACACCTAGCTCATGCTATTAAGATGATTTTGAGAGCTTCACTGGTGTATCAATGAGCATTTCAAATGAAGCTTTTTTTGAAAATGTCACAATTCTGTGTTCAAGTAGGATAAAAACTGACAGTTTTGATCTTAAACTTAACTGTTCTGCTTTTTCATGCATGAAACCATATCCTACCTCTACTGTGGCATCACAGACTCTGAGAAAGAAAATGATCATCAGAAAAATCTTTGCTGCATTGAAGTTATCATTGATAGAGATGAAATCAAGGTCAAGATACCACAATGTGTAGGAGGAAGCTGGGTGAGAATTAGCAACTTCATCTAGGGCTTTGTGTGTGAGCTCGCTTCCAAGTTGTCTTTCTTCCACTGTCTCTTAGTGGCTGTGAAAGAGCCATGAGAAATTGTATTATATATATCATTTTCCCCATTATGTGAGATCTCAGGATCTTTTTGAAGATAAGTTCAAATAGATTCAAGCTGATTCAGAAAAGAGGCCATTTAAGAATTCTTGACTTTTTCAAGTGGTTCACTTCATTTCACATTGCTCTGGAAGGAGGTGAGAGATTTCCTCCTGGTTGAGGCTCCTCACAAGCTGTGTAGGACATTGGTTTGTGAAGAAGTTCAGGCACAGCTGAGCTGGGATTATTCTTTATGAAGGAGTTGTTATGAATTTGAAGGCAATAGCAAGTTTCCCTTTCTTTGCTCTCTTCTTTCTCTACTTTCTGGCATGTTCTCTAATAGCCTTAGCTATCAAAATGTCATTAGTCTATGTCAGACACAAGTTCCACTGTCTCTGGGAGGCTGGGTTTGGATATTGGTGGAGGTAATTTGTGTGTTTCACCCTCATCTTGTTCTCTCTGAAGACCTCTCTGTTGTCAGGCAATCTGTCCTGGTTTGAGTGTGAGAAATGTGGACTCTTGTTTTCTGGTGCAGACCTCTGCTGTTCAGAAAGGCAGAATCTGTCACTCAAACCCAAGCAAAATTTGGGGCTGCTCCTGGTTTTGCTGTTTGCTACTCTGCCAGAAATTCCTTGGGGAGTGTGCTGCTTCTCAGAGAGTGTATGGTTTAATAAACTTGATACAACAATTTCAACTTTAGAAGCAGAGTATCACATTTCCTTCTTCCCTCCTTGCCTGTGCAGTCTCCTGTGGGTATTCAGAACTTCTGTTTTGGCTCTGATTTTGGTTTTTAACGTTTCTTTATTTTCTTTTCTTTCACCTAGTCTAGTCTTTTGCCATAGCACATTTCCTTAAATAAAGTAATTTTTAGCAGAAAAAGGTGCTGACTTCCCAGCCAGGTGCCATACCTGGCCAACCTCTTTCTATGTCAAAGTAGTTTTCTTCATGGCTTTGTTGCTGCAAGGTGATGCAGGTGGCCTGAGATTGCTCTGCTGTAGCTCTCAAGCAGGGCCAGGAGGCCCAGCCCAGGGTCCCTCTGAGCTGACTGACCTGGTTTGTGCTGCAGGTAGAGCAGAAAAGCCTTACTCTAAAGCAAGGAGCCAAACTCCAGCTCCAGCACCCCAAACATAATGGCTCATGGAGGATGGACTGGGCTGTGTGGTTTGATTCAGTAACACCTCACATTGGGTGTTTTCACTCTGAAGGAGAACCCTGTGAATAAAGGCTATTTTTCTGAATAAAGGCTATTTTTCTATCACCCACTGTGCTCTGTAACCTCGTAGGACCCAGTAGTGCACCATTTTGATAAGAACAATTTGAATTTTTCATTATTTTGCAGCTCTCTGGGTTAGAGGCTTGGCATGGCTGGGTGTGCTAAAGGTGCCCCCTTGGCATAGGGGGAGCTGCAAGCCAGAAATTGGGCTGGCATTTCTTGAATTGCCAGGGCACAGGAGGGTCAGGAGGGATCTCATTTGGAGGCCTTCCAAGAGGGACTTGAACTCCAGCAAGCCCCCAATCTCAACACCAGGAGGGCATTTAATGTGTGTACTTGGGAAAAAGGGCAGGAGTAGTCAGTGTCCATAAATTCAGTTGTTTGAGTTATTAGACAGGTACTTACCTTTTCTGCAGCCCTTTGAAAGGCTGATACTGCTCTTTTCTTTTTCCTTTTTTTTTTTTTTTTTGGTTTGTTTATTGCATAACTCCAATAGAAAGAAATTCCTAAGGCAAGAATGCTAAAGAGGAAGGAAAGAATAAGCGATGCCAGTTAAATTTTCATGTATTTATGCCTTATTATGGCCTGACAGTCAGAAATAATATTCTTTTCCTTTTATCCTGATCTTCTCTTTTGACTGTGTATTAAAAAACCACCAGCAGTAACAAAGTGTAAAAGATTGAATTAAATCCTAGTTAAAATGACTTCACCTTAAATAGTGGAATATCTTAGATCTCTTTCTCTTCCTTTTTTCTTTCTCTCTGTCTAGTCTACAGAGACTTGGCAGTCTCAGATACCCTTGGGTGTTCAAAGGTAGATCAGTCTGTGGCAGGGCTGCCTTTGATGTTTTCACCTACAAAAATGTCACATCACAACTTGCTCTGTTATTTCACATTGAATGTGAAAGATTCACTAAAAGGTTAATTTCAAGTCTTGTTGAATTTTATACCATTAAAGTCAATGCCTTTTCAAGGATGCACCTAGAATGGTTTCAGAAGGATGAGAGAAGGGCTGGTTTAGAGCTCTGCTGCAGCTCCAAGCCCTTGGTAACCGTGTGCTTTGGGTGCAGAACCCTCCTGCAGGAAGGCTTTGCCCTCCTCTCCCTGGGGAGAAAGGAGAGCAAGGATTGCTATGGATACTTTAAATAGCACCACATCCACAGCAACACCTTCACTGCTTGTGCATGAGACCCTAATTTTATTTGTGTTCAGTCTTGGGAAAGACAAATGTGAGGGGAGGGAAACACTTATATGCAAATTTTTTGGAGGACTTGAATAATCCTGAATATCCATTCTGATTTCTGGAATGAACTGTAATCACAAATGCCTGAGTGAAATGTTTTTGAAAGAGTTTTACTCTTGGTTCTTCTCCTTCCCTTCAAGACCTGTGTCTTGAGGCAATGCTGTACCTTTGTATGGGGATTTTAATTTCTTTGTGGATGCAGTAAATGTGAGTGGAGAAAGCTAAATGTTGTAGTGGTTTTCAAATATTATTTTGAGTAAGAAATCTGTTTTTCTAAAAGATTCCTCAGTTTGGAGAAAAATGCTTGTTTATCAATCATACCACAAATACTGCATTTCACAGACTTCTGAATGGACACATGCTGAAGGAATAGGAGATAGAAGTGATGTTTTAAATTGCTTGGGGTTTTTAAAAAACAATTTCCAGGTCAGTAGTTATCTTTTCTGTTTCCTTTTGGTACAGTGAAACCTTTAGACTTAGTGAGGGCACTTAGAAAAGGAGCTGACCTTTCTCCACCTCTCCTTCTCTTTAGCAGAACTCAGATAAGTAATTTAATTGGTTACTGAGCTCAATGCTCTCCACCTCCTCTTCCCCCCCCACAAATAATTCTTGCAAGTGAGCAGTGAGAAGTCAGGTAGCTCACTCCAGTGTCCTCACATTTGTCGTGTAGGAGAGGCTGGGATTACGTGCTTTGTCAAGCTGTGCTCTTAAGGATTTGTCACATTTCCTACCGTTTTAACACAGGAAATGTCTCTGTCACCAGGCAGCCCTTCTTTTCTGTGCATCCCCTAATTGTGTGTGAACTGAAGGTGCAGCTGGAGAGCATTTCATATCTAATTGGTGTGTGAAAGCTGAGGGCAGAAAAAACAATTAGGAAGTCACGGTCAACTTCAAGAAGGGCCATAATTGAGGCAGAACTGAAATTAAAAATTGGATTGCTACTGAGCTGGAGTGGAAAGGATGTAAAGGAACAAAGCTGTAAACAGCAGAGCAGCTTAGGCTCCAAAGTTCCACTTGCTGCAGTGGCTTCAGAGCCCCAGGTGCCTCGGGGATAGCTGATGTGGAGCTCAGCTTCCCCAGCCCCTCGGCATTGGCAAGAAACGGCTGTGGGTAACTGTGGCTAAATTTAGTGTGTTACAGGATGTCTCTCTCCCCCCTTTTTAATCAATTGCAGTCTATTGATAGCCCTGAGATAAGGGCTAACTGCTCTATTCAGCTGCCTGGTTTTGTCTTCATTTAGCAGCAAATAGAAAGGTAGAGGTGCTAGGCATACATGGAGTGCTATTTTAAATCCACCTAGTCAAGAGGTTGAAGTAATTCAACAAAGAAGTTCATTTTACTGTTCAAACGGTAAGTTTCTGTGTGTATTAAGTGATAATGAGGCCATTTAAAACTCCTCTTCTTGTCACTTCTAATAGCAGGATGTAGGTTTTCTAAGAATGTATTAAAGTGTGTACCACAACAGCTCGTTGCCATTTTACTGTTTGGCAGAGGGTTGTAAACTCTGGCAGGTTCTAATGCTCAAAGGTTATGGTCCAGCCTGTCACTGTTATTGTAGCATATGTACATGTACTGGCTGATTCTTATCAGTGTCTTAACACCAATTGTGCCAACATAAACTCAGCTTATAGCTGTGCAAACAGCAGGGTGCTGTGTGCCACGAGCCCCTGCACCAGAGCAGTGCTGAGGCTCAGTGCAGCCCTTACCTGAGACACAGCGACCTGCTGGGGCTGCTGCAGGCACACGAGGGGACAGAGCACTCCTGGGCATCTAGAAAGCAAGTGCCTGATGTGTACAACGAGATTTTGGTCTTGATTTGTTGGTTTTTCTTTTACCATTACCTTTGTGTCAGAGGAAGAGGATCATATCTGTCATTTTGCCAGATGTTTATTGAGGTGGCGTGGCAGTGTTTGCATAGGGGAACTCCCATGCTGCTGGGAGAAGCTGAGAACTAGTGATTTAAAGCTGTTATTTGGGGAGCAGGTAGGCAGCTGGTGAGGATGGCCTAGCTACCAAGTGTGATACCACTTGAATACTTTCCTTTCAGTTAATTAGACTTTAACTGATCCCTAGCTTAATTTCTTTGAATTTCTGTGACCTTAGTCTCCTCTTACCTCTTGCTTGAGCTAAGGAGCAGCAGGGCTTGGGCCGTACCTGGGTTTCTGTAGTGTTGGCATGGTGTGCCATGTGTTAAAGAACTGCTGTGTTCTTACCACAGCCGGAGTGGTTTGGAATTTAGATGAGCAGTTAGAGATTTTGTCAGATTTTGTGTGTTAGTTTTTTTCATGTGTGTTCCTGATTGGGTTATTGCTCTACGTTTACTTGTGAGCTCATTCAGGATCTCAGGACAGAAAGCACAACTGAACATGCTGAGGTTTTCTTACCAAAGATGCTGGGTTTGATGGGTGCTATNGCGGGCTCGGGTGGCGCTGCCGGCGCCGCTCGGCTGCGACAGTACATGACAAGCAGCACTAGGTGGCACAGCCACCCTGGAGCACCGCTCGGATCGGCCCCGTGTCCCGGGCGGGCTGTGCCGGGCTGGCTCGGCGCCTTCCCCGCCCCTCATGGCGCCGGGGCACGGCCCGGCCGGGCTCGGCCCATCCCGCCGCTCCTGCCAGGGCGCTGCCGGCACGGACCCCAGCGTTTAGCTTACTTGGCGGAAATAATGTGAAATTATGTGTTTCCAAAGCTGCTTGAAATCTTGTTTTACCGGGCGCTTACCTTAGTCTGCCTGTTGAGTTACCAGGCTCCTGTGAAAGTCTGTTTCAGCCTTTCGGAATTAATGCCAGTACATAATCCAAGTTTAAACAAAGAACTTTATAGGAGGTGCTTATGTTTTAAGCATGAGTTTAAGTGTTTTCAATAGCGAAATGAAGGATAGTGCTATAAGGTTGGTGTTTAAAATTCAGTACCAGTTAAGCATACTGTTGAGCTGGGGCTTCTCTTGGTTTTTATTTATGAAGCTTTGGGNATTTCTTGTGTAAAAGACAAACTCTTCAGTGTGTAAGGAGAAGAAACCAAGTCATAAATAGCTGCTGGGATAACACCCGCGTTCCAGAGCAGCTGCCTGTCCTGCCCTGGTGATGTTGGTGCGGTTGCTCGAGGATGTCCTGTGCATGTGCTGGGGCACGGCCGGTGGCTGCGGGCCGGGAGCTGCGGGCCGGGGGCTGTTCCCGCGCCTCGGGAGCTGCAGGCCGGGGGCCGTTCCCGCGCCTCGGGAGCTGCGGGCCGGGGGCCGTTCCCGCGCCTCGGGAGCTGCGGGCCGGGGGCCGTTCCCGCGCCTCGGGAGCTGCGGGCCGGGGGCCGTTCCCGCGCCTCGGGAGCTGCGGGCCGGGGGCCGTTCCCGCGCCTCGGGAGCTGCGGGCCGGGGGCCGTTCCCGCGCCTCGGGAGCTGCGGGCCGGGGGCCGTTCCCGCGCCTCGGGAGCTGCGGGCCGGGGGCCGTTCCCGCGCCTCGGGAGCTGCGGGCCGGGGGCCGTTCCCGCGCCTCGGGAGCTGCGGGCCGGGGGCCGTTCCCGCGCCTCGGGAGCTGCGGGCCGGGGGCCGTTCCCGCGCCTCGGGAGCTGCGGGCCGGGGGCCGTTCCCGCGCCTCGGGAGCTGCGGGCCGGGGGCCGTTCCCGCGCCTCGGGAGCTGCGGGCCGGGGGNTTTGTTTCTCCGTTGGTAGAAATTGAAGTTCTTCTATGAGAGAAGTAGATGGAGGTGGGTTTGTTTGTTTGTTTGTTTTGTTGTTGTTTTTGTGGGGTTTTAATTTTTTTTTTAATTAGTCTGGAAGACTCAGAAAATCCTCAGCAACTTATGAGTATCTATTTTTAAAGTAAACTCATTGCATTGTGATGTGTCAATTCACTTCTCTAAACCAACATGAGTTTACAGACACACTGATTTCTCAGCACTGATTTCAAGTGGCGTGGTAGGGATATTTCTAAGAATAAAATGTGGGTTTCAATTTATAAGAAGGAGTTATGATTGAGAAGTTAAGCAGGCAATAGTTTTCTTTTAAATCATAGGTATGGGTTGTATCATTGTGTATGCGTTGTATTCATACTTAACTGCCTCAATTACGTGTTTTCAAGTGAAGTGACAGTTATTTTAAAAAATTCTGCTGTTTAAAAAGAAAGCATGGCTTCAACTTCATTTGTAAGGGAAGATTCTGTAAGAGATTGTGGTGGCATTATTGAAACCCATTCTGGCCACCTAGCAAAACAAGTCTCTTCCAAGATCTCTCTCCAAATTATTCTAGAAAATCAGAGTAGTCTGAGTAAAATAGATGCCAGTGCTGTGCATTAAATATATAGAGAGATACACTGGAGATAACTTGCCTATAACAAGAAATTAATTTATTTTTTTTCCAAGGGCCACACATTGTCAGAATATTGCACAAATGCCACATTTATTTCCACTGTGAAGACAAGATTTCCTTATATAGCAGAAACATTTCTATTGAGACAGTGGACAAGAGTGGTGATCCTAGAGTAGGTTGGGGGATCTTGATGTGTACATCCCCTTAGAATGTACCATTCTCCATGTGGAAGTGTTTGAGATGGACACACATGCATTTCCTCTGGGTTCAGTCCCAGCCCTGGCTCTCTGATAAATATTGCAAGAAAGCACCAGGGTAATCTTGGGTCCTTTCTTAAAATAATGCTGTAGGCTTCCCACACAGGAGAGTGTTGGTTGTTGGAGGGGATTTTTATGGCTCACACTGGGACTGACGTCAGACTCGCCCACAGCCTGGGACTAGAGAAATTCTGAAGCTGTGCAGATGAGCAGTTCCTTCCTCTTGAGCAGAATAGCCACAAGCAGCTTTGGCTCCCTGGATTTGATGCACTGGAGATTTTTGCAGGAAGAAGAGTAGCTCTTATCACATCATTGTGTGAAAATGAAAGCATTCCTAGTGGAAAACATAGCTCTTCCTTGTGCATGCCCTTTGTCCATGTTGGTCTTTGTTTTGTTTTGATTTTTTTTTTTTTAATGTGTCTTGAAAGTGCGATCTGTCCATTTTCCTCTTCCTTATCACTTCTGGCCTGATGGTACTCCCAAATAAAGTATTTCTGTGTGTGCTGGTAAGTATGTATCCCAAACTGTGGTGATCTGTAGTGACAGTTATTTTATATTTCTTTGCTTTGTTTCCCCTTTTGCTTTGATCCACAAAGCAACATTGTCAAAAAAATGCCACAGGTCAGTGCAAAACCATAGATGACATCTCCAGGTCTTTTTTTTTTTTCTTCCATGCCAGTTAAGAAATTGAAAGAGTTCTATCCCCTGACTCTTGCTCCAAAGTGTTCTTGAAATGAGAAGAAACAGACTTAGAAACAGGGAAGTTAAAAATGGAGAAGATATTTTCTGGATCTTACTAGACAGCCTAAAGTCAAACCCTCTCAGCATTAATCCTGCTGGGAAGAGAAGTGTTTGCTTTAGGAGTGCTGCTTTCATCTTGGCACTGGATGTGATGTAAAGACGACAGGCAACACCAAGCCCAGCCAGACATCCTCTGCTTCTCTGGAGCAGCATGGAGGAGGTGAGGACAACGCTGAGGGCAAGCTTTCTTCTTTCCCTTCCTGCAGTGGAGAGGTCATGTTTAGGTACACCATCTGCTCCTGCTTTTTGCATTAAAAATTTCTGTGTAGCACATAGCAGAAATGATCTATGAGGAGTTCTTAGAGTGAAACATTTGCATGAGTGGTGCCAGGAATTGTTCTCACTTGGGATGCGGAGTTGCTCGCACAAGCAACTTGATAAATTCAGTGTTGGTACCTGTGTGGAATTGGGCTGTACTCGCTTTGTTCTTGCTAAGGTTCAAGTTCAGCTAAATGAGATTCAGATGGGAAGAACACCAACTAACTGTCATAGCAATCACCTCTCCACATATCCTTCCAGATTCTACTTTTGTCAAAAGTTTTCAGTGGCTGAGTGGCCGAGGACTTCTCAAGTTGTATAGCTCAGAGCTCTAAAGAAGGTTTTAGGTTTTACCTTTTTTGTTTTTCTCTAGAGAGCACTATTGTGTCTTAGTCTGCCAGAATCTGTAGATGGTGTAGTGCAGTCCCTACAAAAATAATTTTTGAGCAAAACCAGTAGAATTTGAACCTGTTTCAGTTTGATCAGGGGATACTACAGGTTAACATCATAGCATATGACAAATAGAATCTGAAGCTAAACTAATCTAAACTAGCTCTGTGAAAGCACATGTGAGGGAAACACTCTACACATTGCCTCTTTTACTTCAGGAAAGTACCTTGAAGGTCCCCTAATTTTCTCCGTCTCTTTCCAGGCACATTTAGTGCTGTAGATAACAAAGCTGATCAATACTGATGGTGGAAATGTCAACATAAATAAGGACAGACTTCCTTAATGCTGGTGCTTCCAAAGCTACTCAGGTGAACATGGGGGCATCTGCATGGTCTTTCCGAAGTGAAACCAGTTTGTAGGGTTTCTTTGAAACCACTCAGGCAAAATTCCCTTTAACAGGAAACAAGATGTAGGGCACTGAAAAGAGAAGCTTGTTCAGGGAAAATTTTCTAAGTTGACCATAGAAGAATAATGTGCTTCAGAACATGCACGGGAAGAAAAGCTGCAGCAAGGGTTGTATTATGTATTTCTAGCATTCTTTACAGAGCTATCTTGATGCCTTCCCAGCCCCAAAGATATACAAATAATTTCCTGTGTCTGACCAAGTCTGTGCACTCTCCTGTCACAAAAGTACAGGGAAATGGATGCTTTGAAACTGCATCCAACACCTTTTTTTACAAATGAAAGCTTTGAAGATTCTGTTGTCCATAGCATGCTTCATTTTTTTTTAGAAGCAATCTGAAAATGGTCAGCTGTACCCAGATGCCTGAAAATAAAGGAACACTCAGAAACACAGTTTTTGTTATACTGTAGTTTGGTGTCGCACTATAAAATTAGTACAAAATGCCAGGAGTGCTCTTGATGGCAATGTTATGGTGTAGAAGCTGCATCATGATTTTACAACCTGTTTGCTGTATTCAACATGAAAAAACATTTATTTGCTTGTATATGCACAGGAAGTCAGTAGGGATTTCTGCATACTAGTCTTTAATCAGTTAGAAATCAGGGAGTTCAGGGATAACTATGTTAGTCAGCTGCTGGTTTTGCTCCATCTTGTGTGATGGTTATAAATCTGTGTTAGAGTTTTATTGCTTTTTAGCAGGAAGACAATAACACCCATCTCTCTAATGTGTTTAAAGATGTGCTCTGAAAAAGTGCACTCATAAATATATGATTTTTGAAGAACCCCAACCTAATAAACAAAAATTCTGAACATGAGTGAAATGAGAAAAATTAAGGTGAAATTTGAGATGAAACCTAGAGAGGGGGATGTTGAATGTTTAAGGAAGTGAATTTTTAAGATAGTATAAGGGAAAATATAAAGTAACAGTTACCTGAGGAAAAAGTGGAAATGACTTGTGAGATGCCCCAGTGTTGTAGTCAATCTGCTGAAAAGCCACCAGGCAATCATTCCTCTTTTTTGCCCCTCTCCATTTTTACTGGTATTTAATCTGGGAGGAAAACCTCTGTGGTTGAAAGCCAACAGGAAGAGGATGTTACTGCAATTATGGAGGAAGCAAAAATCAGCAGCTTCTTTCTAGGCAGGTGAGATTGTTTATCCTAGATGAGACAGGCTGCCTGATACAGGTCAAAGTGCTAGATAAGGTGTAGAAGAAAAAATGGAATTTGTGGGCTATTGACAAAATGATCATTGATTGGATGTGGCTGAAATTTCACTTACAAGGTACTATGGTTTGAGGGTCTCCTCAATGCTGGCGACTTAACTGCATTTTTAGGAATTTCTTATGTGTTTTGAATTTTGTAGAGTTTTTGTTCTCCTGTAACTAATTCTGAGCATGTTCTGTACGCCTGCAGGCAGCTGAGTTGCCGAGCTCTGCTTTCTGACTTGTGAAAAACCCTTGTTCACTATTAAGAGACAGCTTCTTGATGAAGCTGTGAGTCAATACTCACAGGATTTAGACCCAGGGTCTTACTAATATTCTAAACCCAGGGTAAATGAAATAAGATGCTGTGTTACCATTGGCAGTGTGAGATAGGAGCCTGGTGTTTGTCTGCAGTGAAGTATGTAAGAGGCAATGGAACAGCTTGGAAAGGGAGATGGTGAGAGATGAATTTGTGGCAATGCAGCCATAAGCAGAGAGAGTAGGATGGATGGAGATGGTGTTAAGAAATTGGTAGAGCTGGTGGCTAAATATACGTTGTGAATGAAATGAGCAGTGCTGTGCGAGCCCATGGAAAGACAGGTTTCCAAGAGAATGCAAATGAGTGTTGAAGAAATAAGATGCATGAGTAAAAACCAAGCTTGGGAGCTGAAGGAAGGATGTTATTGAAAGATAAGCAGCACAGTTGGCTACACTGAAGATGGCTGACAGGTTGAGGAGAGGAAATGTAAAGTATTGATTCCAAATTGTGCATCAGAGTCTGCACCGATTCCCTTGGTCCATGTGACACAGAATTCATTTTGCAGTTCCTGTAGTGCAGGAGGGCAAGAGTTCTTGGCAGTAACAATCTGTGAGCATTAAGGTGATAATATTAAGTCAGTATTTCTAATATGGAAAAGATTAAGGCTTGGCTTAGATCCGAGTCAAAAGAGAAGATGAAGAGTAGACAGGAAGGAAAGATAGTGGGCACCAGAAAGATAAAGTGATCAAGTATTGCCATGGGGAAGACAGATGATTGGAGGAAGAAAAAAGTTCGATGTGTCCTTTATCTTCGGTAGAAAAAGAGGGTGACATTAGGCATGTGTCAAATTGAAGGGAAGGGAAAGATTGTTACGCTTGCCAGTGTTCTTTGAAGAAATCATTAAAATCCTGTGCAGAAAAAAATGGAGATGGACGGATAAGAGACAAATGCAGTTAAAAGACAGACATGATGGTGATGCAAGATTCAGTGAAATCAGAAAAAAATTGTTTTGCAGGGAAGCTGGCCAAACAGAAGGAATGTTTATACTGGAAGAGGTCAGCTCTTTTTTTTTTTTTTTGATCATTCAGTTTGTGTTATGGTAGCACAAGGGCACGGTGTGAAAGAGAGCAGGAGCCAGATCTGAGACTGAATCATCTCTGACTTTTCTGGTCTCACATTGCAGTGACTCAGTGATATCAGTAAAAGTTTAGGAAGAATAGGAAAGGGAGCTCCACTACTTCATCTCTTTATTTGACCTGTCACTTTGACAAAAGTATCATTGACTGAGAGAGGAAGGTGCAAACAAACCCAAAGAATGTCTGTAGTCTCTTTAAAAACAAACTGACAAAACCCCCAAACAATACACATATCCCCCTCAACAAAACAAAACAAACAAACAAAAACCAGCAGCAAAACTCCCTGGCCTACAAGCTGCAACTCTGGGCTCCCTGTGGTTGGGAGGTTGCTGGAGCTGTGCTGGACACAAAGGAAGGTGGAAATGAGGACTGCACCCTTCCCTGCTGCTCCAGCAGTCCTGGCTCCCACAGACTGCCTGAACACATCGACCATTCCTGAAGTTTTAAGTAGTTGGTCAGAGGAGTATGTTTTCTGTCCATAGGTGTTAAAGGTTGGTGCAGATTTATCCCAAGTTCTGTGAATTCCAATATCTCAGAGCCTGGCATACCACACTTGGAGTAGAAATTGTTTCTACAATTACAGTCTCTCTTGACCTGACTGTTCCATAGAGATGTGATGGAAGTGTGGCTGATGGAACCAGTGACCAACTGGCTTGTCATGTGGGACAGTGATTGACTGAGAGGATCATTTCTGTCCTCACTCAAGCCCTTGCAGCAGACACTTTCTGGAGCCACAGAAAGTTGTGGCTGCCAGCTGTGGGGTCAGCATGTGTTTCCCAGGTTGCTGTTGAGGTAACACCAACCATCCAATGGGAAAAATACAGGAATTTTTTTTTTTTATAGTGATTTTTTTTTTTTGCTTTCCATTGGTAGGTGAGTTTGGCCAAACTTGGCTCTTTTAATTAAAAGCTCTCTTGTAATGAAGATGGAAAGGTGTGAAACAAGTGCAAAAGGAAGTTGTGTGTATTCTTGTATATAATCTTGGCTGGCTGTGAAGTGTTCAGAGTGAAAGTTTTTTCATATATGTCTAAAATAGCTGTCAGTTGATTCAGAAAATGTGGGAAGTACCAAACTAAGCCATCTCCTTACAGTAAATAATTCTTTCCCTGCCAGAAGCAGAGTGGAAGGATTTACAGGCTGAACAGAGGTGGTTCTGAAATTCTATGAGAAAAAGGCCTCTCTGCTTTTGACTCCCCAGATGAGCTCTTGGAACTGCGAGTAAAAGCAAGTTCATAGCTTACCCAATTTCCTCATGTGTTTGGGTCCTTAATGGGATGTTCCTTCCAGAGGCCACCAGGTCACCTTGTCCCAAGTGGTTTCTTTTCCCTGACAGCATAGCAAGTGGCCTGTCAGAGGCAGCAGCACAGAGGAGTCAATAGATCCTTATTGGCCATTTAGGATGTTTAACTTGTTGACTGCCTTGCAGCTGGCCCAAACTCAGAGCTCCACAAGAACTAGGCCTTGAAAGGACACCTGAATAAAGCAGCCCTTGAAAAGCTGAACAAAATGTAAGATTTGTGAGACACCAATTCCTCATAAAACTTGTAGCTCTGATTTTCATCCCTCCTCAGAGCATTTGCTTTCCTGCTTCTCAATGAGTGTGTTAAGTGAGCTCTCCTCCTGTACTGCCAAGTGACTGCTACTGCTGGCTTCTCAACAGACTTCCTAGAGTTCAGCTCCTCCAGTAATATATTGAAATTGGAGCTGTGCTTGATCCAGGCCTGATTTACAGTCCATAATGATTTGAGTGGGGGCTGGTTGTGTTTACCTTTAGGATACATGCAGGGCCCTACTTGGAATATTAGCGTTGACATGAGACTTGAGGTCTAGCATCTGGATGTGAATTTACATTTTATGAATATTTGCTATTGCAGTGAGTCAAACAAAAACCTCAACAGAGAGAACAACCAGCACTCCCAGGGTAAAAGCCTAAGGTTGGTAGGCTTTCTTTTATTTTTTTTCCCTTCCCCTCCAGAGCCTCCTGATAGCCTACATTACCATTTAGTTGTCATTTGCTGCTCCCTGGCTCTGTTGGTTTCTCAGCTTAGAAACAGCTGCCATGTGATGTGAATGATATTTTAAAGTCCTGTGTTTGAGTTCTTGTGATAGCAATGTGCAGGGAATTGGCAAGCTCTTGGAAACAAAATGGCATGCTTTATTTTGTCACTAGAAGTATGTTCAATCTGCTATTTGATTCTCTGTAGCATTTTGATTAAGAGCTCCAGCAAAGTTATGTGAAAAGTGAAAATCCTCTTTATTCTTTCTCTCCAAGAAAATGAGACGCACAGCATTGTCAAAATATTTGCCTAATCTTGCAGATTTGGATACTTGTCGTAGTTCTTCTGACAGACCAAAACAATGGTCATTAAATGAGAAGCAGATGCAATAAGTATGCAAGCAAGCTTACAGGGAGAGACTGAGGAGAAGCTGCCAGCAGAACTCACTGAGCTCTGGAGAATAAAGAAAAACAAAAACTTTTCTTGCTATATTGTACCCCATAAATAATCATTTTCCTCTGGTAATCTAGGCATTGTACTTTTCTGCATTGGTGTTTTCATATGTTCTTGTGCAATATTGACTTCAAATCCAGATGCTCCTTTTGGCTTACTTGAATGTCTTTCTTGCCAGGAAGCAAAAATGCCAAAGAAATGCTTTAGCTTGGTTTTCTGTGCATGTTTGTTTGTTTGTTTTGAGGTTTCTTTGTTAGGTTTTTGGGTATGTTTTTTGTTTTTGTTGGTTGGTAGTTGTTGTTGGGGTTTTTTATAGTTTTCGTTATTTCCCTTTTCTGTTTTTTCCTTTTCACTGCAGCACTGTTATTCTAGGACTAAAGGACATTGTCGAAGAAGAAAGTGCTTATGTTATATTCACAGTTTTGTATGATTGGAAAACAGAAACTGCCTGTGTGGTTGGGAAGACAGAAAATAATGATAAATTCTCTGTCAAGATGTAGAGCAAGTTTCTTGAGCAGGTGGCTTTTAAGGTGTGTTTTGTCGTTGCAGAGCTGTGATGTAGACTGAGGATTTTGGTCCAAAATCTGCCTTAAATTATAGACAGAATTAAAACTTTTCAGCCTTACTATTGCTCCAGCTATTTACTCAAACCACAAGTATTAAAGATTTGCCTTTAGGAAGGGGAATTGAATTATGTTCTAGGATCTCCATTCCATGATCTGTTTGTAGTCAAGCTGATCTATGTGATTGCTGTTAGTGTTCATGTATTCTAATGTGTCCTTAAAGCTATCCATAAGTTACAGGTTTTAACTGGCATTTGATAATTCTTCATCCTTGAGTTAAAAATAGAGCTAAACATTGGCAACGTGGTTGTGTAACACTGTGCAATTGAAACTCTCCCTGCTGCCCCACCCTCCAAATCCTTGCATCTCTTCTGGGGTTGTGCATAAACACAAGCATGCACACACACGTACACGTATGCATGGACAGGTCCCTTTCAGTGAGAACATAAAGAAAATGCTGCTTTTTGTGCAGATGGTGCACAATGAGGATATCAATGTTTAAACAATGTATTGCTGACAGATCAATGCAGTGGGCCGCCTCTGAGCCAGACCTAGAGTAGTGCAGTGTGTTCTGTTACACCAGTTCCTTGTTTCCAGAGGAAGGACTGGGCTGTGCAGCCTTCAGAGCAGCCCAGATTGGCTTGGTTTGCATGAACCTGTCTTGTATCTATTGTCTCCCTTTGTACTCCAGTCTGTCAGTGGGCAGGAACTCGGATCAGATGGCTACGAGGTCTGTCTGGAAACACTGAGCATCTTTGGCATCAGGGTTTGTAAAGTTTTTTAGTTCATGCAAAATGTGCTCAGGGCTTTGATCTGAAAGGACTAAATCGAGGCATTGCTTGCAGGCTCACATCACGTTGGCTATGGATTGGATTTATTTGTGTAAAAAGGCTGGTCACTAGAACTCACCTGTAAAGCTTTGGAAATATCCTTTCATGTGGCTTGTGTATTCTGCTGTGTCCCTGTCTTGTCCCACAGTTAATTACAGCTGCTGGTAGAAAAGCTATCAGGTACTTATCACTGCCAGGCACTGCTGGAATTGTGTTTTCCCAGACTTTGAGGGCAGAGTGAGGCACTGCATGGCTGGTCCTCCTTGCAGGTAGTGCCATAGGAGGCAGTGATTTTTCTTTGCTGTCAGGGGCACTGAGCTCTATGAGAGAATGGGATCTCGTCAGTCCAAGGTTTATGAGATGCAGGGTGTTTTACATGCTTCTGGTGCCTATTCACAGATTCAGTGTTGCCATGCTCTAGTTAAAGAATAGCTAAAAGTGTCTGCTGTGGTATTTGACTCTTGGGTGTTGCTATAGTGTTTGCTTTAGATTCTTCTTAGTTTCTTATTTTTGCTAGTTTATAAAGGGTTATGCATGATTGTTGAGACAGGAAGCATTGTAGATATCACAGTGTGGATTCTAGAATTAGAGGTATATGTTTCCCTAATCACTTCTTTAATTAATGTTTTGTCTTGGGTATGAGATATTCAGAGTCTGAGAACCTGTGAGATACCTGAAACAATCTATTTTATCTATTTTTCTGGGGGGAAAAAAATGATACTGGTAAAAAGAAAAATTTGGAAGCTGCTAGTCAGATAATAATTCTCTTCCTGTAGTTCTGTGTCAGTGCAGAAGTGATTCTTCTGGCCAAGGCTTTAAACCAGTCAATCAACCCAATACCCAAGTTTAAACATCTGGAAAAAATACTATAATTTTTGAGAGAGAGACAAAAATGTTGATGTGGTTAGAGAGACTTTATTCACACATGTACAAGTCCAGTGTGCATAGATAATACTTCAGTGGACACAGCTGAGTGTAAATTTTAGATCTCTGTGAAGGGTTTGCATCTTTCACTCTGGGTCTGTTCCTGGGTGTCTTGTTTTGAAGGACAGGTTTCTGCCAAGGAAGGTGGGAACCTCTTTTGGAATGGAAAAAATATGACCCCCTTCCCTCCTAGTTACTGTAACTTTGAAATGAAGGGGCTTTCAGGCAGAGATATGGGGAAGGATGAACAGTTCTTTAGCAGTCTGTGTGTGTAACCAGGCACACAAACCCCAGCTCTGGCGCTGGCACCAATCCCAGCACAATCCCAGTCCCGGCCTCTCCCGCCTGCGGCGCTTCCCCTCGCTGCAGTCCCGGGCACGGCCGCCAGGGGCGCTGCTGGCTCCGGGCCGGGCGGGTGCGGTGATTCCCCCGCGCCTGCAGGGGGCGCTGTGGCGCGGGCTCGGCCGCTGCTCCCTCACGCGGCGATGGCGGGTGGGATGGATGATGAGCATGGGCTAAGCAGGAGCTTTGGCAGGGATGAACAGATCCCAGAGGAGCAAATGTTGTGCGTCAGAAACGCTGCAGCTGTAGTGGGGTATCGTGGCAGGCAGGCGGTGTGGGGTTACACTGTAGTGAAGATGCAGTGGGGCTGGGCAGTGGCAGTCGGGCTTCCGAACGCAGCTGAGAGAGGCTCCCTTGGAGGGGGTGGGGGTGTTTGGGGTCCCGGGTTTTCCCCTGAGGCACTCGAGTAGATGTTGAGGGTTCCTTTCTAGTGAGGCAGGGGGTTAATAAGGTCCCAGTGCAATGGCTGCCCCACAAGCAGAGCTTCATTCACAGCAGGAGGAGGCAGCAGGAGACAGAGCTCCGCTGCGGTGGCGGGTTCTCCCCACAGCGACCACGGCCTGTCCAGTGTCGAGAGCGAGAGAGGAGCTGAGCCCAGCCCCTCACCTGGGCCCCAGGCAAAATCTCCAGGTAACCAAGGAGAAAACCCCTAAGTAGGAGAGCAGCGAGCTGCACCCTTCCCTCACCTTGACCATTTCTTCTGTCTCTCCTAAGTACTGGTCATTATTGTCTCTAAGCAACAGATGGGACAAAATTCCATGAGAGAAGCAAAAGGAAAAGTCTTAACCCCCAGCAGTGGGGCTGGAAGTATCATTCAGAAACCATCTTCTGCCCAGATCTCTCTAGCAGGTTGTTTTTTTCCTCTCCCCCTGCGGAATACTTTTAATGTAATATAATGTGTCTCATCATTCTGCTGCCTGAACTGCATAAATTGGGTTTATTTTAGGCCACACCCCTGAAGTCCCTGGCACAGGCAGCTCTGAGTCTCAAGGGACACTGACACGGCTGAAAGAGCTGTGGCCCAGGGCAGGGCACTCCTCATGAAGCCTTTCCAACACAGGTGGGATGAAACAATACCTTTGGAAAAGGTTGGGTACATTTGGTGGGAATGGAATGCCACCATTTCTCTTCTGTTGATGTTATAATTTTGCATTTGTTTATTTCACTTCATGACTATTATTCGTCTTAGCATAAGAATGTTTCTTGGATGTAGTTTGATGCATTTGGATACCTGTAGAATCAGGAGGAACAGCTGAAGCACCAAGAGTGATCTGAATTTTCCATTTTCTGAGGATTTGGTTGTGTAGCCCGAGCTGACTGATGCTTCTGAAAATTAGACCACTAGTGTAAGTGCCGAAGCTTGAACTCCTGACTAACTCTTGCTGAAGGGTGACGAGTGAGAGTTTGTCCTGTCACAGCTGGGAGAAGAAACCTTAACTCTTCCAATGAGCGCTTCAGCCACTAAGAGCTTCCCATTCACTCTCTTCTGATTAGTTCCAAACTCGAGTTTCAAGCTAGTCATAAGTTAATATAAGAGATAACAGGAATAAGTGCTTCTCAAATGTTTAGAATGTTGGGGATTTTTTTTCAAGTTGTAGTTTCTCTGTACCAGCTTCAGTTGTCTTGTAAGGGGACTGTAGCAAAACAGACTGACTTGAATTAATATTTTTTAATCAGTGAAATTAAGCTGAGGGCCAACTGGAAGACTTTGGTTCTACTGGAATAACATCTCTGATTAGCTTGGGGCTGAATTACTAATTCCAGTGAGGGATTTTGAAGTTTTCATTGGGCTTAATGTGCAAAGCCCTTAAATATTCTGTCACATTTAGCAATCTGAAATACCAAGACCCTGTGAATCTGTGTCTAAAAGCTAAACCCCTCAAAAATAATGCTGAAGTTTTTGCCTTAATATTCTCAACTAAACAGATGTTGCCTTTAGTGACATTTTCAAAATCTTTACGGAGCAATAGTATATTATTTGAATATTTTTAATGTGACAAATTAAGATTTCAATGTGATTCAGTACACACAAACTTAGAGCATTGACACCAATTAACTCTTAAACAAAAGCTTTAATGTTTTCTGGGTATTGTACTCTAATGATGGCAGCTTGGTGAGATGCTATTTCATGTTTGCTGTTTAGACATGTATCTACTGAAATGAATATAAATTGAGTTCTAGCTCTTGATTAGTAATCTATACAGCTGTTAGCTTGAACTCTAAAATCTGGAGCTTTATAATTCAGGAGGGGGAAAAATGGACAATTTCAGCAATGAGGAGAGGCGTTGGTGAGCTAAATTAAATGGCTGATGATAATTGTGATAGCTTACAAAGAATGATGCTATGTTATTTACAAAAGCTCCTTTTTGCATGGAATCTGATGTCTTCTCCCATGAGCTTGCTTATAATTCATATTCCACTTTAATATGCCTGCAAAATGTGCTTTCTTTCTGTATACGTATTATTTTTAGGATGTTATGTTTCCTTGGTGCATACACAATGAGCCTGAAATCCTGTAGGAATGTGTTTAATTTGAAAGTTTTATCCTCTGGGCCTGGTTAATTCAAATAGGAGGCTCAGAACAGTGCTGCAGTGCCGGCAAGAATGCGGGAATGGCAAATCATCTGTACAAAGGCAGCAGAGAGCCCAGGTGGCCGTGCTGCCTGTGCTGGAAGGTGCCACTGTCCTCGAGATCTGCTCTCTGAAGCTGCTCTGCTTCCTCCTTTGCTCTGTCACTGCTGGGAAATGAGGGTTTGGCCAGCTTTGCTTTCCTTTAAACCCTCAGCGTCGTTCCTTGGCGTTTCATAATTACAGCCTGCCCAGATCCGCTCCCATCCCGCGGCACGCTGCGCAGCACGGAGCTGCCTGCCTCCCTCCTCTGCTGCTGAAGCAGTGCCTAGACAGGATTTGGAGAGGGACTGCTGGTATCTTTTAATGCTGGGAAAAAAAGGAACTGTGGCCAGTTCAGGCCTCCGCCCTGTGTTTTTTTGGTAGATGGAAGGAATACACTTGCTGAGTCCGTCCTTCTGTGAGATCAGTAAGCTGTGTTTGTTCTGCAGGAATGTGAGAGCTCAGGAATTCCAGTGTGCAGCCTGCTGGAAAGCGCTGCTGGCTCATGGGCAGCAGAGGGGAACGGGCCTTGCAACGATGGCTGGGGGAGAGAAATGAAAGGCATTTTTTATAATACCCTGGGCAGCATATGCAGGATGTTATGTCTGGCTTGGACTGGGCTGACGTGGTGCATCGGATTTTTTTCTTATGATGCTGGAAACATAGCTATAAAGGAAATTCAGAGATAGAAATGGAACAAAATTAAAATGAAAAGCAAGCTTTATATTTCACAGTGAATAATTTGTAGCATCTTTCCTCAAAGAAATTGGACTGCCACTAGAGATATGAAGCAAGCAGCATAAAATTTTCTGCAGATTTATAATCCACTTGAATATCCAAATTATGGCAGCCCCATTCTGTGACTTGGGAAAAGGCACAGTTGTGGGCAGCTGTGGGGTGGGGTTGGGAGATGCCTCCAAGCAGCTCAGCTAAAGGAGGATTCCAAATGTGTGTTAGAAAAGAGGAGACAGTAGGGTGGAGAAAACGGATGAGAACTTCTGGCTTGTAGTTGGCCAAGGTTTGTACATGCTGGTACAGAAAGGGAAGGTGTTAGCTCCTTCCTTAAAAGGGGATATGCATTTACTGGAGTCACATGTCCTTTTTTTCAAGTACCTCTGGAGGCTGGAGGGGGTCTTGGGACTTTTCCATTGCTGCTCATGAACAACTGGAGTTGAAACTTGCTTCCTTTTAGGAGAGGGGTTACAGTCAGATTTTTTTTCTGGTGTCTGATGGTAGACTTGTCCTCAATTTGAGACAGCACTCACCTGTGCCTTTCTTGAAATATGTGTGTCTTCACGGACTTTGATTTTGATGGGATGCAGGATGGGGTTGCTTTCTGTTGGAAATCCACAGGCCCTGTGCAGTCCTTGGCCTCCATGGAATTCACCAGTCACACCCCAAAAAATACCCTCCCTTTTTAGGAACAGAAGTGTTGAAAAGCCAAGAAGTGTGCATATGTGGGGGAAATCCTAGTCAGTGCAATACACCTGATCAGTGGCTGTCAAGTGCCTCATTTATTTCAATATATTAATAATGCAAGTCCCCGAGGTTGATTATTGTCTCTGGAATTTGCTGTGTACAAATGCTTTTCTATTCTGATGAATTCAGTAATCAAAGTCCCATTGGCAGGGCCAGTGCTGAGCAGCTTCTGGCTTAGAAAAAATAAGCTGTGGTTTTCTGGGATTTTTTTTTTCCCTTTATTTAAGCTGAGACTTACATTGTCCAGGAATTTTTGTGTCCCTACTCCTGATTTTCATATACGGTCTAGATAAGAAATGAAAGCTTTCTTGAATAATTTTAAATACTGGGAAATAAAAGAGAGTGAAGAATCCATGCCATTATATCTGCATATTGCTTAAAAAGGAAATGCTTTGTCTGAAGAAAAACAGACAAATTGTTAGTTTGAGTTCATTGCCTTCTTTAGAAGTCGCAGGGAAAGAGTTACTCCCCTTGCTTCCCTAGGAGTGTACACTGGGATTTCTTGCTCACATTTATTTTGCTGAGACTTTGGAGTCGTGTTTTTCTATGTAGTTTTTGATGTAGGACCTAATTAGGCCCTACACATCTTAATACTTTTTGCTACATCTGCATTAAAGATGGCATTGCATATATTTGCATACAATTTACATTTAAAAGTTGGCCATGCTGTGTGCAATAATCATTTTAACAAAGTGCCATTGACAGTCAATATACGTATCCATGCAAAATATGTGGGGGTTATGGAAATAAGCACACAAAAACATATGGGTGCACACTGCTGCCAGTGTCAAGCAGTTTGGAGAAATCAGGTGTTCTTTCTTAACATTATAATTTTGTTGAAGTATTTCCCACAAGAAACCAAGAGGAGCTTAAAGATTAGAGCTCCTACTTTAACTACACACTACAGTGCAAGACTGTGCAACTGTTCTAGTACCCCAGAACATACCCCAAAGTCTGAGCCCATATGATGCGGTACAGGTGCCATGGCCAGTCAGGATGCCCAGATGTGACATTTGTTTCTGGTACTCCAGCTGTGCCCAATCTCAATTTAAATGGTAGTTAAAAATCAGATGCCTGGGGAAGTTTAAGGTTACTGTATTTTAATTCTGGAATATAAAAGATAGTTTGTTTACTAATTTGTTTTCAGAAGTACTGCCAATGGTCAATTGTGGAAAATCCTGAGGGATTTTTGTGTTTTCCTATGGAAGCATGCTGGCTTGTTAAATTTTTCACTTATCTCAAATCAGAAAAGGAATCTACTAGTGGCAGGAAGTCAGCCAAAAAAAAAAAAAGTTACCTTGCAGGGCAAAGAATCTCTGTGTGTTGACACTTAGGCCAAACATTTAGTCCATGAAATGCAGATTTACATCTTGAATAGTCGATTTTAAAAACATGCCAACAGAAGTGTCTCTGTTTTACTTGGCAAAATTCAGCTTGTTTTTTTTTTTGTTTGGGGCAATCAACATTTCTCACTTCATGATTGTGATGATGTCAAAACCTTTTCAGACTTTTTTATGAAAAGCATGAAAAGAGCTTGAAGTCAGCTGGTGCTTAGGCAAGTAAAGATCAGACAGAGGCATATTCTTTTCAGACAGACTTCAGAGCTGATCTCTGGGGTGGAAACTGGGAGTTGGACTTTCATGCTATGGATGAGTTACACAAAGCAGAGTCAAATGTTAATTTATGTCTTGGTGGTTAAGTAATAGAAAAATCAAGAAGGATTAATAAAATCTTCTCATCTACAGGCAAATAGTTTGACTTCTTTGCATTTACTTATCTGTCTGCGTTCATCTGTGTAGACATCACAGGCAGCTGAGGTTTGGTAAGTTGGCAAGCTGATGAATTAAGGGTTTGATTTTAGAATATTGAAGTTAACTGGCCTTTATCCATTGTCTTGGTCAGATGCTGTAGAAACCTGTGTTCCTCTGTTAGGTGGGGAACAGAATGAATCCTCACTTTTGCAGTATTCCCAGATAAATGGAACGGGTTTCTAAATCATGCACTCTCTAAAACTTGGTGTCACGAGTTTCTCCAGTCTGTTTCCTCTGCAAATTGAGCACAATTGAACTCCTGTGAGAAGCTCTGAGCTGACCTACTGTTCCTATAGCAGTGTGAAATTGGCTGAGCCAGTTCAGTGCTGTATCTGCCCTTGTCAAGCTGGGTTGTTAACACGGGGTTAACCACTGTGATACTGGTGTAACTAACTGGGGATGACAATTGCCATGTGCAGTTTAATCAACTGGCATTCTGTCTGTGCAGCCTTTATAAAATCCAATAACATTTCATGTTAAAAGTCACTATGCTGACAATCAGTACTTTGGATTGTCAGTGATGTGAGTGTTTACATCTTAAAAAGTATGGGGGAGAGAAGATTTGCAGCAAGGTTAATACTTCAGAAATACTCAAGTTAAATCAAGGGTTTTGGCCTTTTTAGACCTTAGTACTTTCCTGCTCCCTTCTCTGTACTGGGATTCAGTTTCCCTGCAGATGATACAGCATCTGCTTTTATACATTGTTATGTTATTATAATATATTTGCAGTTTGATACCTGCTTTGTCTTTGCATGTTTGGGACAGCACCGAGTTGTGAGTCTTGGTTCAGCTCCTGGATCTCCCATGGCTCTGATCTGTTGTGGCTGTGGGAAACCTTACCTGAAAATAGCTTGGTTTACTGCCCCAAAAAATCCTACATTGTGTTTAAGTAATTTAATTGTATAATAACAATTAAATGTTGTACTTCCTGACATTCCCTTCTTTTTTTTGGTTTGGTTTGGTCTTTTTTTAATAACGTCACCTCATCTAAAGGAATCAAAGAGCTCTTTCTGAAGGGGCCCTTTTCAGACAAAAGGCCTTCATATCAGCTTTTCTGTTAGTGCATTCTACACCATATGAATTCTATAAAAGTAAGTTCTGAAAATTATTTTTGTATCTGCTTAGTAAAATATGAGCTTAGTTTCAAATCCCAGGAACTCTGAAGTTTCCCCTCCTTAGAGAGTGCTCTTCTGAGGTAACATTTCTGCTTTTATATGTACAGACAGGCATTCTAATTATCTAGATGATGATTGTGAATGTGTGGCTTATAACCTATTCTGTGAGGTTTGAAAAAGCTGAAGAATGATTGCAGATACTGCTCTTATCTTAAATGATGAGAAACTAAAACATGAGAGAAGAATGCAGAAAACGGAATATAAAAAATTCATGTTTTACTAATGAAAATCTTCCAGATTAGGCACAAAAAGGAAAGGGAAAAGGAAAAGAAACCCCCACAGTAAACAAGTGAGAGGGTTGAATCCAATGCAGAATGCTCTATGTATAATTGATGATTAGAATTTATTTTGATTGTGCTGCTCTTTTTACTTTGTAGTACTAAAGCTTAACTCCACTGTAAGATTTGTCAGGAAGGAAATGAGTGGCTTTTAGGTTTCTGTTTCTCAGTGCATATAAATACCAAATCTTTGTGGGTTTTGTCACCTGGAGAGTTTTTTTGGAGGATTAGTTAACATGAGTTTGCTGTTGATACCAGCTATAAATAATTAGTTACACTGGTATTTAAAATGCTATCCTTACAGATCAATGTTAGATCATTGAAATCAGTCAGACCCTTCATGGTATGCAAATACTGTTTCAGACTGCCAGCAGACTTAGGCAGGTGCCATGTATGTGAAGTATCAACTTCATGCACATTTTTCTGTCCTGCACATTTCTTAGTGCTGCCATGTGCCTGGGAGGATTGGAAGTATAAATTCAGACTTCAGGGTAGGATTTAAGAATTAGTAGTGAATTCCCCCAAAGAGAGGAAGGGGTGATTCCCAGATGCTGCTTCAAGACTTCTAAATGTTTGCCATTGTATAAATGCCAAAATGAAGACATTTGAAAGTCTTTCTATGGAAAGAATATGTGAGAGAGAAGGAGAGATTCTTTCCAAACCTCAATTACCAAGGGATTCTGTGGCCATTAAGGTGGTTGGGGGCTGCAGCACTGGTGCATCAGGAGAGGCCCAGTGAGCTGGGTGTGCTCAGCCTGCTGAAGGAAAAGGGGGATTGTAGTACAGGATGGGACCTCAGTGCATTCTTCAGCTTTCTTATGGAGAGCTGTAGAGGAAGGAGGTGACCTTTCCCAGGTACGTGCACACCTGCAGCAAGGGCAATCCCTACTCAGGGACCTCAGTGGGTTTCCAGGGAGGGTGGTGTGTCTTCAGCCCTAAAAACTTTCAAATCCAACTGGCTGTGGCCCTGAGCTCACTAGCTTTGAATTTAGCCCAGTCATTACTGGCCTATAATGAAATAAAATTTTCTTCTTACAGTGTTTATGAATGACATGTAATGGTTTTCAATGTCACATGGCTCCTTCTGAATGAAAACCATTGCAAATTACTGGGTTTTATTTGAATTTATTACTAAACAGCCTTTGGCATTTAATAGCAAAGGAATGTTGTTGTTGTTGTTGTTGTAGCACATGCGCTCCCAAATGTTAGAAATATGGTGGCATATGTTCTTTTAGTGAATGTTTTAAGAATTGCTATTAACTTTTAAAAGGCAATATTTTGAAATTGTGAGAAATTAAGCACAAAATCTCATGAATCTTTTGTACTCATTTCATGCACTGTATAGAGATCCTTTGGGAATGCTGCCATTATTTCATAATTGCATTGCTTGGCTGTTACTCATTTCAACAGAGAGCCACATTTTTCCAAAATAGTTACTCTGACCTTTGCCAATTAACGTATGGCTTGTCAAAGAGGTGTTCAGCATTCCTTACACTGCCTCTAATGCAGTCTGATGTGCTCTTAATGCTGGGGGAAAAATGAAGTTTCTAGTGTATTCAGTCAGTGTGTGCAGCATGCAAATCTCCAGGAGCTGTGGATAAATGTGTCTGAGGAGGGGGACTGCAAGGCTGCATCTAGTAGAACTGCAATGGAAAGTAAGAGAAATCTCTGCAGTGATTTGTGCTTAAATTTATGCTCTGAAATGACAGAAGCACAGGCTAAGCTGGGAATCTGTAAAATACTTGACAGCCTGTGCATTACCAATCAGGAAGTATTTTAGAAGTCAGTTGAAATAGGGAGGTTTTGCATAGCTGTTTTCTACTATTAGCTGTTTAATGCTCAGCATTGTTCCATGTTTAATTAGGTAGATTTGGGTTCAAAACCAAATAATTTGAAAATTTAACATGAAGAGGAAATTACTTAGGAAATTGTGCCCAGGAAATGAGAGCACTGTCAGTTTATTCCATCTGTTGGTCACTCAGGTAAAGCTTCTGAATTTTTTTTGCATTGCAAATGGACACATTGTTCCTAAAAAGTTCTCAGGGAGAGAAGCCAGCAGTGTTTGCAGTTCATGTGTTGATTAATCTGCCTGCTTTTATTTATTTTCCATCCAGTGTGCAAATTAATAAGCTGGTAAACTTTCATCATGCTCTGACCTGCTATAGCTGTATCTTTCAATGCACTTCAGCAAATATATCGAATGCAAACCAATGCTGGCAGAAGAGGCCTTGTGACCAGATTCTGCCCTTGCAGAACATTACTGTGCTCAGGACAGATGGATGCTTTGAATCTTTTCAATGTGCTTCTGTTCACCATGTCTTGGTATTCTGCATGTAGTTTTATTGTTCTTTTACAGACTTGGAGCTGTGAAAAAGGCCTTGTATTAATTTTGACATAAAATGTATCCTATTGCCTAAAAAAAGACAGAGAAACTGTGGTGAGGGGAATGCATGTTCAGAATTCAACAGCACAAGATTAACCATAGCTCATTTACTTGTGCTTTTTACCTACGTTTTTGTTGTGTGCATCAGTTTTATAAAGATCACTCTGAAACTGCCTTGAAAGAATTTTACTTGATCCTGGCACCTTGCATTGGCTTGGGGCCTTTCCCAAGCAAATGTCCTGACTTGATGCTTGTTGAGGCATTTGCAGGTATACAGGATTATTCAGAAGCATAAGTAGCCTTGAGGAGGAGAAAAGGTCACAAGCTCATTCCACAAAACAAGAATAAAAAGATGTATTTTTGCGTGTTAAAATAGTGGGAATTCTTCTTTGCCTTCCTATTTTCTTTGTTAATGGATGCTGTATCTTCTGTGTTTAACAGTAAATTAATCTTTCCTCTGTCAAGAAATACTGTCGAGACAAGTATGAATATAATAGGTCATTTACATAATGGAAGAAAATAGTGGAAATAGGGAAGATAAAAAGGTGGTTTTGTTGTGTGTTATGAGGTGAGTGCCTGTGAGATATTCAGAAGTGTTGAAAAATCGCCATGTTTTGTCCTGTGGCATCCTGCAGGTGCAGGGTTGTGCAGGCCTTGGGACATGGCCATGCAGGAGGGGTCTGCGATGAGCTGCACTGAGAGGAGGCAGCACTCGGAATTCCCTGTCAGTGGCGCTGGGACGCTGCGAGTGGCCCAAGGCATGGCAGGGTAAAACAGCAGCGGCAGGAAACCGTGGTGTGATGGGGAAACAGCAGAGGGAGATTCTGCTCAAAAGCAGGAAAACACGTTTGTCTTCCCTTACTGGTCATGTGATGTTCCCTGCTTTTGGTCAGGGATGTGACCAAATGCTTTTTGGTGCTTTTGATGCTTTTTGGGGTGTGATAAAAATGCATCAGGTCAGCTCCCTGGTTCGTGTGTTTGGCTGGGACAGCACCACTTCAGAAAAAGATACAGACTGTGCACAGTACAGCAGTTCATCTCACCCCACTGGCAGAGCTGCATTCATTGTCTGTGCAGTGTCCCAGGGCTTCTGGCTGCTTTCCTGGCCTTTGTGACGGCCTGTGGCACTGAGCTCTGCCAGTTGTTCTGTGAGTTTGGCTGGGACCTCTCCTGCTCTTTCCTGTATAAAAGCATAAGCTGTTGTATATTCTGTGCCTTCCATAAACTCCCAGTATTTCAAAAATATTTCTATTCTACTGGACTATTTCTTTTCACATTTCAGATGACCAAATTTCTCAGGCGTATGTGGTTTCCTACAGTGAAATGTCATATTGCAGCTGTCATGAATTTTGGGGTTTGCTCCTGCTGCAGGTAGAAACAACCCTTGGTAAACTGTTTCTTCTGTGTGAAAATCCTTAGAATGAGGAAATATGTTCCTTATAAGTGGTGTTATGATACTTTGAGGTTTTTAGAGTTAAAACCAAAGTGTAGAAGGAGAACAGTCAGTACAAAGCTTGTTCCTCTAGAGACTGGCGATGTGCCTCTGGTTTCACTTCTATCCTACAATCAGTGTTCTTCCTCCCTGCTCTCCTCTTCCTACCTTTTTTCTCTGCCCTCCCTCAACCCCCCTGTACACAGTGTGCCAGAGTTACTCCATTCTGGTCAGCCTTTCTTAAGCTTTCTCTGCATCTGGACTTAAAGAACAAGTTTGGCTGTACCTGGAGGCCACAGTAGATGAGGCCCATCTCTTTAGTTCAGAGAAAAATCCTGCTTCCCAATATATCTTTTTTTTTTTTTTTTTTTTTGGTACTCAACAGCACTTTCTCAAAAAACGTCTTCCACACAAAATTAGAAGCTAAGAAGAATGGTGTTCTGTGCCAAGGGAGCAGGGGATAAAAGGACTCAGAAATCCAGGCATCTGTTAATAGCTCTGTGACCAGATTGTTACATGACTTTGTGAAAGGCTTATAACCTGTCTCTATCTCCCTTTCTGCTACTAGAAAATGTGTAAATAATGCTTTTCTCACCAGCTTAATTAGTAGATGCCCACAATGCATGAGAAAAAAAATTGCTGTGTTTTTCAGAGTTAATTGCAGTGATGTGCCAGAAGCCCATAAGCTCACCCTTCTGAGAACTGTCTGTACTGACTGCTGCCAAGTGTTTTCTTCAGGTCGCAAATTTATGAAAACTCACAGCTGAATTCCTTATGTTGACTATTGCAGAAGATTTAAACAAACTACTTATCATGTCTGTATGTCTCAGGAGATGAATGGTTAATCCAGGATCTAGCAAAGGTAGCCTCTTTTCTTCCATCTGGTATTATCCATTTTCAAAGTTAGCTTGAATTTCATTCCAAAAGGACAACTGATCAGATCACCAACTTACACGGAACCCCTTACACTGCTGTTAGTTTGTTGCAGATAATATAACTGCAATTTCGTATGCAGTTAAGCATATTTGTTCATTAAATTTCCATTTTGGGAGTATCATTTGGGGCAGATCTGTCGTTTGTCAGAAATCTGCCAGAATTGTGATCCTCTTTGGTCTACAAATGAGTCTTTGGATCATCTACATTGCACCCCTAGCCAAAAGCTCCAGAGGTGTAGGCTGTATCCTGGCAGGGGGACAGAAGGCAGGTGGCTGTGGCTGACACAAGTTTCCTTGGTGGCACTGATTTGAGCTCCTGTGTTAGGGCACCTTTTTCTAACTCTTCCCTTTGCTGTTGTTGAATGGTACTTTCCATCACAAAGCAGCATTCCACCTTGGCACACTGTCCCTTTCACACCACTCTCTGTTTCTACTTGGGGAGTGCAAGTGTTTGGATCCCCACAGGTATTCAGGGCTCAGCAGTTACCACCTGTGTGAAGCAGAGGAAGTACCTATGTGAGTAATAATTATGGCTGTTTACTGTCTGTTTGCCAGTGTCTCTCCTTGGATCTGTTTTATGGGGAGCTTTGCTAATGCAAGGTATGGCTGTTCCCCTTGCTGCTGCTCCTGCTGCCTTCAGGGAGTGGCAGATTTCCTGACTATGTGAATAAAATAGGAGGAGGTGGAGGAGGGATTGTCAGATGCTCCAGGGTGCTCTACCAATACAGAAAGTCAAGAAAGGCACAAATTATACAGTGGAGAAACCAGTGAAGATTCCTGTAATCCTTGTTGAAGTAATTTGAGAATAATGTTTTGAGTTTCAAGCCAAAGATGTTGTCACTGGTAATGGAGGAGGAGACTGGAGTGATGATCTAATAGCTCCTGTCTGAGCTGGAGACAGTTCTTGCTTTGCACGTTCAGAGGAGGAGGAAGAATGGCATTGCTGATATTCCTCAGGTGCTAACCAGGGGTAGAAGTGGTGTCTTTTTATGGCAACCACTATATAGGATTTCTCTACACTAAAAAAAATGTAGCAAGGGCTGTACTAGGTCAAATCAAGCCCAGCATCCTGTCTCAAACAGGAACCATATGTCTAAGCCTCTTAATATCAAATCAGACATGGCAGTTTTAAATTCAGTATGAGCCTTCAGAGGAAATGGAAGATTCCTTCTTTTTATGAAACCATTCCTCTATTTCCTTCTCTGTGTATTCTTTTAGCACCCTGAGAAGCTCTCTGATGTTCAAGACAAAATTAACAGGATTCCCCCTGCTGTTCCTACTGAATTCAGTTAATATAATGAGTTTGTTCTTAAATTAAACAAAATAAAACGTGCCATGTCACAGAAATACCACTGAGATCCCATAATTTCCTACTAGCCAGTGTCTGTACTATGGGGTTATAATTTAAACAGTGAAGAGTATGTGTCTGTCAGACAATGTTAAGTATTTTTCATAAGAGCTTTGGACACACAATCAGTCAGAAAAACAACGTGCCTGTGACATAAAAGTCAATAATTTTATCTCTAGTGCAGTAAATTAATTTCTGTGGGACTTTCTTACTTTGCCTGTGTATGCTTAAAAATTCACAAGGTGTTTTCATGACTCAGACAATGTGCATTGTCTCACTGCTTGCTGAATGCAAATCGTTTTGAAGAGCTGTGCCTCAGACTGCTGGCTCAGTGAAACATTCCCTGTGATGTTTATGGTAACACAAAAGGCTTCTGGAAGGGGTTGGGCCACACCTTCTGGCAGCACCATCCACTGCCCTCCCTACTGGTTTGGCATCTCTGCTTTTGAGTTGTTTTCTACACCTCTGCAGTTCTATCCTAGCATAAGGAAGTTTTGTCTTTTTTAAATGAGATTGTTTTGTTCCACCATCTGTTACTCCTCTGCCCACAATATTCATTATCCAGAAGTTCTCTTATGGTTTTTATTTTGCATGTGCACATCTCCTTTTGTGGCCAAATGCAAAAGCCAGCTACAAACAAAATGTTTGTGTGATCTCATGTTGATTCAAGTATCCAGAGCTCTGGGGTCATAGGACACTGATATCCATCAGTGATTGCTGGATTTATATCAAGAGACTGTCACTGCTCAACATTATAATTGGTTGTTTCTTAATTTAATTTTACACATTTGTGGGGTTTTTTTTTTCCCTCTGCTGTTTTCTGTGATGTGCCTGCAAGAACTGCAAAAATTTTTGGCCTTGGGACTTGTTCAGACCTGGAAAAAATGCAAGATTTACTTTTGCTGTTTGTTGTACTTGGTTCTGATCTCAAAATGAGACAGGCCAAGCTGTGGGTTTGTAGGCTTGTTTACATTTTGAGAGGATTGCAGGGCTTGGATTTTGGTCCATCACTAATTGAAATCCCATTAAATGTAATGCCTGCTTTTGATGAATTTAAACTGTTGTTTGGTTGGTAACTTAACTCTGAGATGTGGGGCTTTGGCACCAGAACCTGAGGTGATAGGAATAAGCCCCTCTGAAATGAAACTGCTGAGTTACTGCTCATGCTTGCTCTTACACGGGAGTTTATTTAATGTTTGGAGACTAATGTGTAGCTAATGTCATTACCTTCTTTCAGGCTTTATTTTTATAAAATACTAAAAAACTGCCCCACTCAGGCACTTCTTATGGAAACTTACTTTTCTTTCATGTAAAAGACCTCTGCAGGTTTTGTGTGTTTTACAATTTTCCACCAGTCGAGTGGCACAAACATACTGGCCCTTAACCCTAAAGGGTTGCTATTCCAGCTGAAAAATGGTTCGAAACATTAACTGTGCTACAGGAAGTTGCTTTTCTAGTCTTTTAAGTATTTCTAAATCTTTGATAGATTTTTATTTTTAAAAAATTCCTACCTTTCTTTCCCTCCCCAGAAATCCATCTGCAGCTCAGCTGCTTGCAAGGGTCTTTGCAATCAAGGCCTGTTTAGGTTTTGCTCATGAAACCAAGTGTGAAATCAATGGCCGCAAGCCAATCCCTGTCCCATAAGTCTGCTGAAGTCTTCATGGAAGCTCAAAGAAAATGAAAGAGGAGAACAAGCCTGTATATTCATAAAAGTACATCTCTGAATGGATTACTTTTGTTTAAGAATGGCTTATTTGCAGGTCATCTCCAAATGATTTAAATCTTCCCCCCTTGAGAGGCTCAGGGCTGCTGAGAGTAGAAAGTGCAGAGTTGGGAACCTGGGACTTCTCTTGCTGTCTTGGTCACTGATCTGCTGGGTGGCCATGGGTGAATCATCTAACCTGGGTTTATCTCAGTCCCCATGTGTAGCTGGTGTGGTATTCTCTAATATAAAAAGGCTGTAAAATTCTGTAAAATAATAAGTCAAGATCACTTGTTTGCAGTAGAAGTTGGCTTGCACTGTGGTGATTTGGAGTGTAAGGTTAAAATCACAAGTCCATGACAAATTGCAATAACTCATAGAAATTTATGTGGCATCCCCAAAGGAGCTTTGACTCCATTTGGAATACTAAATGCTTTGTCTTAGAAGTAGTATTGTAAATTCTTTGAGGCAGACATTCACTTACACTGGTACAGTATTTAGCTCCGGTGCAGCCTTGGCATGTTACCATTAGTAAGTCAGTTCTTTAGGGGCAGATCTTCAAATAAGAGAGTCCTGAGCATTCAGGTCAACAGGAAAGGTAATATGGAGAATTTTACAATGTCTTAGTGGTTAGAGATTCAGTTATGTCTTATTTTTCTCAAAAACTTTCTCACCAGATGAAGTCTATCAAACAGCCTTGCCAAATTCCTTGCTATTGCCATGGAAATCATACTGTTTTGTTGCTTGAAAATAGCATACTTCATTATGTGTGATGATATGAGTGTTTACAAAGGAAACCACAGCACAGTCTGAAAACAGAAGGAAGTTTTGAGTAGGAAATGTTTTACAAGAAGCCTTGGAGCGTGGATGCTGGCCTGCTGACCTACCTGGGCCTGTCGTTCTGTACATGCAGCTACTTTTCTCTCAGTGAAGTTTGGCCCTTGAAAGAAACTTCCTTGGCCCTGTGTGGTTGTTCAGAAGTGGTCAGCAGGCCCCAGGCTCTGTTCCTTCTTTGAGATGAAATGACTGGTTCTTTCTCTCAGGATTTAAGGAGTTTTATGCTATTTTTTTGTCCTTTGCCCTCCTCAATTCTTTCTATATTTCTTTTTCTTTCAAGCTTTCTTCCTCAGTGCTTGACAAGGATTGCCCTGTGTGGCTCCTTTTACTGTGGAATTAGGAAATTAGCAAGAGATTATGTTCTTTTTTTGTGAGACTTTGTAGGGAAGGGTGGGTGAACAGTACTAATATGGTGGTGGTTGTTGTTTACACCTCCTTTGTGGGTGTCATGTGTTTGTTTTTCTCCCTCAGGGGATAAAAAGTAGTAGGTGAAGCAGGTGAAATATTTGAGGGAGAAAACTGCCTCAGTGAGTGTGCTGCCTGGAAAGGGAGGTAGGCACAGGGACAGGCATGGACTGTTCTCCACACGCTGTTCCCTCACAGGCAGCCCTTAGCTCAACTGAGGAGAGACAGACGAGAGCTCTGGAGCCAAACTGGGATTCCTGGCAAACATTAGAGCAGGCTGAAAATACCACTTTGAGTTAGACACAGTGATACAGTTGGAGGTGTGACAACCCACACAGATCAGTTTGAGCAACTGCGCTGGGGAAAAGCGTTGGGTTTATCTACTGTTAAATCAGACAACATGTCTAGCTCTGAGACAGGAGAAGGATGGAATTGGCGTGGGGAGCAGAGAGCATGAGGAAGAAGAAAATCCTCTCCAAGGTCACCTTTTACCACAGGGATGGGAGATTGAAGAGGACTTTCTTGCTGCTTTTGATGGCTAAAAGCTGCTGCAATCCTGGCAAATCTCTCAGGAATTGTTCAGGAAGGTCTGCTGCCATACCTGGAGCAGACAGTCATTTATCTGAGATGCAGTACTCTCACTGCTAACAACCATCTTGAATTGGCTTATTTTTTCACAAGTGTCACAGAGCCAGCCACATTGTCTCAGCTGTGTGCCTCTGAACAGGGAAGTACAAACCCAGAAAAAGTTTTGGAGTCATTATTCTTGCGCGTTTCTTCTCCTCTCATCTTGTAATTTTTCCTTTTTTCCCCTTTTCTTTCCTTCAGCTATGTTTATAACCCTGCTTTCCTTTGCTACTTTGAAACTTTTTCCAGTCTCTTCTCCTACAGGGAGATGCGCTGTCCTGACAGTATCATCTTATCCACTGATAAAGACCTGAGATTACTTAACTCTCACATTCTCTAAATCCCAGTGCAGCCCTTGCTAAAGTCTAATATCTTTATGGCACCAAAGAGGGTTTTCTGCTGGAGTTGTAGGGGAGGATGAGTTAAAGTGGCTGATGAAGCACTCCCTGTTGGGATGGTGATGACTGAATTGTAAGTCTCACAAGCTGCTTAGTCTCCTTCTTCCCACAAAAGCATTTCTGTCAGGGTCTACACAAGAAAACATTCTACCAATATTATCAACCAATTTCTGCTTGAGCTGTGTGGGATGTTATCAATAAGGACCAACACTGCAGCTGTGCTCTGACACCTTCACCTGCCAAGCACCCTGTTGTCTCCTAGGTCTGGGATTGATAGCAGCTGCCTTCTGGTTTGTACCCAGAGTAAGTCTGTCACTGAAAGGCCATGTAACACATATCCACCACGTGGTACTGCCAGGGGGGAGTTGCAGGTGTTTGCACATCACTTTGTGGTGGGCACAGGTGCTTTCAAAGGTCTCATCAAGGTAGGTGACTTGTCCCATGTCAGCCAGTAGGTTAGAGACACAGCCAGGAATGCTATAGAAACCTTCTTGGGCCCCAGACCAGATGCTTCTAGGCATCATCTAAAGATTAGAATACACCAGGTCTCCTTTACAGCTCATTTTCCAGGGAGCAGAAGAAATGCCCCTTCCCTCCCCTCTCCCCAAGTTTGCATCAATTGCTCAGCAATGGGGAACTAACTGTTTGGGGTTGATGGTAGAGGGGAAAGTTCCTACTCCCCTCTGTGACTGCAGTCAGAAATTTCTGACAGAGCTCTTGGAAAGAAATCTTATCTGTGTTAAGGCAGTAATATTTTCTGTGCTATAATAGTGAGTGAGGTAGTGATGGAACTGACAGGATGATGGTACTGGTGGTGTCTGGAGGCAGCAGCTGTACAGCTGGCAGATCATTAAAACAACAGCTAAACCAAATAATTGGGAGAAGCAAATGCAGTCACATGCTTGGGAACATTTACCATGGAAGACTTGAGCTGTAGGATTTGGTTACAGGTGCTGTGACTCAGGTGTCACTCAGTCATGCATCAAGCCCCAGTTTTGACATCACTTTGAATGGTCTTTAGGAAGCTGTGTTATAATGGCAGTGGAGAAGAGAAGTTCCTCCATGTGGAAAGCACTATAAATGTAGGTACTTGAATCTTGAGATTTATTTAAGTGAGTCTTAACTATAGAGGAACTGTAATAAAAGATGATACTGTGTTTCTTCTCAAATTGTTTCCGCTACAGTTGTCCCTCACCAGCAGTGATGTGCCACTCTGCTGTCCTTGAAAGCACCTACCACTTTTTCTTTATGTTTCCTAGTGCCTATTTTGGTTTCTTGCTCCCACACACCTGTAAGTAAGCCTTTTATAATTTGTACAGATAAACTTAGATCAAGCACAAAGGGAATGTGTCGTTGTTAAAAATAAAAAATGCCAATTAGGTAACTTTAGGACGTACATGCACTCACTGTGTCTGTTAGGCAAAACGCAGTTATTGTCACATTTTATTCTAGTTCAGTAGATAGGTAAAGGAATGGCTCTCAGGTAATGTTTCTAGTGACAAAAGTCCTGCAATCATAATATTTCAATCCCAATGACTTATGAGTTGTGAAATTCAGCTCAGTATTGTTGGATGCACTCAATAGCCAACAGCTTTCTTGTAAAGATCTTTGTTAAGTAGCAGGATTTTTTTATGATTTTGGTTTTGTGTGGGAAGGAGTTAATGAGATGATCCTTCTAGGACTTTTCATATTTACAGCTAAAAATGAGCTATTCTACTCAAAGTCAGTAATACATGCTTACATATAAAGAGAAAAAAAAATTGATTTCTTCAGTAAGGTAAAATTCTTATTTGAGAGATTGTATTTTAATCCATCTTCCTTTCTAATTAAGGTGATTCTGAAAGCTGTTCAATTTCTGAATGGGCATGGATTAGTCAGTAAGGATCTCATTATGGAGTACTCCCACTCCTAAATATATGCTTGGCAGTCTGCTTTGCATTTCAGCTTCTTAGGTATTTTTATAACTTATTGCTAGAGTGTTGCAGTGGTGGAAAATTACTCATTTACTGGCTACTACTGATTAAATTATTAGCCAGCCAGAGCACACAATGAATATAATGTGGCCTGAGAGCAATTGTTAACAGAAATGTTGAAGCATGGGCTGAAAGACTGGTGGTTTGAACACACCCAGGGACAGGTTTCTCTTTCCCTGCTCACTGCAGGGGGTTGAAACTAGATGGTCTTTAAGGTCCCTTCCAACTCAAACCTGTCAATGATTCTGTAATACCATGGTCAATGTACCTGAACAATGGTTTGGGATGTGTGAGGGAGAGCATGTGCTTCTATGTCCAAGGCAGGATCTCAGTAGTGGAGTTGCAGTGGTCTGGTGGGCACCCTTCAGTTCCTTTTGGGATCCTGCTGGGCCGGGCGGTGGGACAGGCAAAAAAATATTATTGTCAGGTCCTGGGACAGAGCAAAGGGATGTGCACAACCAGGTTGGGCTCAGGCCTCCTGAAGACAAGTGTTTTCCTCTTTTTGATAGCAACTTGAAGAGAACAGGTTGCTCTTATTTAACAGCTCTAATTATTGGCAAGGATTTGTACTATATGCTACCAGAATTGCTTGTCTAAATCCCTTGAAAAATCAATTTAAATCTCTTCACAGTGAAATCTGATTTTGTTGTTGTCCTTGTTATGATTTGTGGCAAAGGAAATTGGTGTGATTTAAGATTCAGTGCAAAGGAATGACAGAGATGAAAAAGATTTAAAACAGTGATGTGGAAATGTGGAATAAGTCTGTGCAGTGAACAGTGCAGGCATAGCACTGCATATGAGGTAAGGAGCAGAACTCTGTGGTAAGGGAATTTTGGAACTCCTTACTCATTGATTCATTTCCAGACTCTTAATAAGGTTTTAATAGGTTCTGTTCAAGCTGGCTTCTTGAGGGATTGATAGAGAGAAAACATAATTACTACAAATCTGTGATGGTTCTGCATGCTGTAGGCTTCTGAATATGGGTGACAGAAGGGTGACCCTTGTCCTAACTGCTGCTCAGCAGGACATGGCACCTTTCCCAGAGATCACTTCTGGCTGTGCACATACCCCTGGGAGCAGATGGGGTCAGCAGGACATAACCAAAACCCTGGGGTGCACACTGGGGTGGAGAATTCCTGCTCACCATGAGAACTCTGACTCTAAGGGGGCAAATAAAATGGACTTTTTCATATTATTGTGATCACTTCAGATGTAGTGACATCTGATAGCATCTTAGGATGCTAATGATGGAATCCACGTTCTTTTACCACTTACTTCTTCTGTGTCCTGACACACAGGGTTCCCATGATTGAGAAATTACTTTTTTTTGTAGGACATGGGTGTAGTGGAAGTTAGAATAGAGTAACACTTATTATGCTGCAAATTCCTTTAAAAATAACTCTTGTGCAGACTCAGACCAAACAAATAAAAGGAATTATTTGTAACGTATATGTTTTAAGTGGCAGCTAGTGCTTTATGTATTGAGAGAGTATAAAGCTTGCTTCTATTTATAGTGCCATTTAAATTGCCTGGATGTAATGAGACTGTTTGATCACAGGCTAGAAGAGTGTGCTAGGTGGAACAGTCTTTCCTATTTTTTTAAACATGTAAAATCTGGAGGAAAAACTTGAAACACTTTAGTTGAGTCATGTGACACAGAAATCGGGTAAATACTTCTGGAAGTTTGACTGTAAATAGGATTATTTACCCTTTCCTACCTCAGAGGATAGAGTTCTTTTCAAAGCCTTTGAACATATCATATCTTAAGTAGATACTGAATTGTTATATTAAATAATATGAAACTATGTGACAATGAATACAATATAATGAAGGTGACCTTGAACTGCCCTTGAGGATGCAGTGTTCTCTGAGAAAAGCTTTTTCTTTCTCTTCTGATATTAAAAATAATTTGTGTAGTGGAGCTATGCTGAAGAATTGTTTGGTTGATATCCCATGTGTAGATTCTTTAAGCACGTGCTTTTACTAAACACGTGGGAAGTGGGCATTTACAGGACAAAGTGAGTATAGTGAATATTTTTTCCTCCCTCTTCTCTTTCAGTAAATAGATTCTGCCAAGGAGCACAAATACAGTTCTGTATAATCCTGCTGTTCTGGGCTCTGGTTGTCACCTGGAACAAGTGGCAGAAAGGGAACTTTGCATCTTCTTTACTGTATTTGCTGGAAAGTCTTTTTGGAAGATGATTTAGATGTTGTTTTTCTCATGCTTTGGTTCGAGTGGCAAGGTTTTGGTAGTGGGAGGAGGTGCCAGCAGCTTCCCCTGTGTCTGAGAGAGCCAATGCCAGCTGGCTCCAGGATGGAGCTGCTGCTGGCCAGGGCTGAGCCCATCAGCCACAGTGGCCGTGCCTCTGGGATAACAGATGCAGCAAGAGGAAAACCCTGCACGGCAGCAATTGCAAATGGGGAGGGGAGTGAAATATCTGAGAGAAACAGCTCTGCAGACACAAAGATCTGAGGGTGAGTGGCCCATCTGGTAAATGGTGAGGGATTTCTCCCTGTCCTTATCTCAACCCTTGGGGCTTCCACTGTTGCACGTTTGGACCAGTGTGATGTGTACTAGCCACTGAAATCTGAATGTTGTTCTTTGCACATTTTGAATCTTCATTTATTAAAAATACAGAGGCTAACCCAATTCTTTTGCTTTTAAGAGTACCAGTGAAATAATAATTTAAATACACAAAATCTTTAGATCTAAAGTATAATACAGTTTTGTATCTTCACATGCAGATGAAGTTTGTAACTGGGCTTCCAGAAACTTTTCCAGTATCTTTTCTGGTCTTGGAAAGCAGTGATACTTTACAGTCCAGTAAATTCAAATGAGATGTTTCCAAATGACCAGTGTTAGCAGTATGACCAAAGAAAGAGTCTTCTGTGTGACTTCTCTTAAAACTAGTTGGTGTTTTATAATTCAATACACTTAATATAGCAAGGAAGCAAAGTAATCACTGAATTCCAGATGCAAAAGTATGTGATTTCCTGAATCTCTCATAATTTAGAAGATGTTTCTATACAATCTGTGATCTGTAAATGTGAAAGATGCTTTGAGAGGAACATATAATATCTAGCAAAATACTTGTAAAATTTGCTTCACATACTTCCTACCTAATGGGTTTTATCTCTGATTATGTTGGTGTATTTAAGCTATGGAGGAACTACGTTACCATAGTTGAATTCTGATTGCCAGGATTGCAGAATTCTTCCATGTGAAAAACACTGAATTTCAGTCAATCCCAAAATACTTGGCTATTTGGAATCAGCTGGGCAGTTAGAAGACCTTTAGCTTGTTCAGATCCACAATCCCAGTGCTATGTAAATACACAGCTCTTCCTAAGCTGGCTTCAAGATATTTTAAGAACAATTTCTGTTAGTTGTGCACTTCAACCCTGATCTGCCATTGCAGATGATACTGCGGGGGAACAGGCAAACTCTTGACCCTCTCTGCAGTTCAAGATTGCTTTTTTGATGCACCTGCTTTTGATGTACCTGTATTTGAACTGAACCTTGGTTTAGGTGATTGTTCAGGACGCCTTTAAAAACCAGCTTTGGCCTCGGTAAGGAAGGGTGAAGGAAACGGGAGGAATCTTTTACTCTCTCTCTAAAAGTCAGAATGTTTTAGCAAATCCAAGCCTGGTTTGTGTTGATGGTGGGCACTTGGGAGATCCCCATGAAGTTTCTATAATAGAAAAAGAACTAAAGTGGCGTAGATTTCATACAGAGTAAAAAAAAAGGTGCATATAATCCCTGCCTTGATCTGCATCCATTAAACATAAGTTCCATAGGTTTTCATCCTATGTAAAATCAGAGCAGGCTAAAGGGGCATCATAGCTAGAAGAGATGGGCTGTAAGGAATCAGGGGAATCAGGATTACAACAGGAGGATCAGGAAAAGGAAAGATGCAGAACATCATAGTGTCCACGTGTGCTGATGGCCTGTAGAGCTCCTGAATATCATGGGCTTCTTTTGTTTGTTCAGGTAATCCATGGGCTTCAGAACTGAAGATACTCTCATTGTGAATGACAAAGCTAGTTTAGATCAAATGTAGAGATTTCTGAAGTGAATTTTTCTCTTTATGCAGAACTGTTGGTAATTAAAATGTGTATTTTACAGCTGAGAGGAAATGTGGTTACTATTGAGGCTTAATTATGATACTATATTTATTAAGTAAAATATTTGTTTTATTTTATTCATTACTTATTTAATAGTGTCAAATAACCAAAGTACAGCTTAACATTGGCTGTTTATGGCAATAGTAATTTATCTTTACGTGGCTGCCTAAGCAGCTACTTGTTTTTCCCCTGTTGGAGATGAGGGTGGTTTGAAGACATTTAATGCTGCTGCATTGAATCTGTAGTGTGGCATTTGTCTTATTTGTGATAGCAGGGTGATCATCTGAGACTGAATTCAGTTGTAATTTGAATGTTTATTAGGATATGAAGTCATTAGCAAGCTGATTATTTTCTAATTACTGGTCAGGGATGAAAGACTTTGTTTACATCTTGGTTTACATTTATTTGATGTTGCAGTATTTGGAATGTGTAAAATTATCATGCTGATTTTCTTTTTCCATTGTCCCCCTTTTGGTTACTCCTGGTAAAAGGCCTGTTTATCTTGGGGAAGGCAGCACTTGGATCCCTGTGGGTATGTTGGCTCCTGTGCCCTTGTTGAGGAGGGTGTGAATGAGTGTGCAGCCCTGAATGGCTGGGAGATGATGGAGCCTGGCTCCCTCCCTCCTCCTGCCAGCCTGGCCTGGTGCTGTGCCTGTAGCCATCCATCCATCCCCCCATCCATCCCTCCTGCAGCTGCAGCAGGAGGGGTGCTGTGCCTCCATCCCTCCATCCATCCCTCCTGCAGCTGCAGCAGGAAGGGTGCTGTGCCTCCATCCATCCCTCCTGCAGCTGCAGCAGGAAGGGTGCTGTGCCTCCATCCCTCCATCCATCCATCCCTGCTGCAGCAGGAAGGGTGCTGTGCCTCCATCCCTCCATCCATCCCTCCTGCAGCTGCAGCAGGAGGGGTGCTGTGACTCCATCCCTCCTGCAGCTGCAGCAGGAAGGGTGCTGTGCCTCCATCCCTCCATCCATCCCTCCTGCAGCTGCAGCAGGAGGGGGTGACTGTCAGCCCCCAGCCGCCCCCCGTGCTCCCTCCCCAGTTAATCCCACCATGTGCCTGCATGCTCAGCAAGGGGGATTACTTTAAGTCTGCATATTTTCATCTTTGCTGGGTCCAGGTCAATTTACTGGCTGGGCACAGTGAGCCAGGAACAGACTGGTGTGGTGCAGAAGCAGCCAGCTGAACTTTGATGAAAGGCAACGCATCAATTTGAGACGTTACAATGTTTACAGGTTCTGCTTGATAAATCACACACAATCCAGGCAAAATAAATAGCCAGTTTTTCTTCTTTTCCTGCTTTGTGGCAAGGTGATTATATTTAAGAGAAGTGTAGGAATTTCCATCTTACCAGTGACACTATATGAGAACCCACTTAGCACTGAATAGTGACAGCAAATGCTGAAGTGGAAAAAATATTTTCATCCATCTGCGCTAATCTTCTTTTACTCCAAGATTTAATGGGGCAGGGGGTGGGGGAGAATGAGAGAGAGAGGAATCAGAAAAATCTTAAAAGCTTGGCTTAAGCTTTTAGCTTTGCCAGCTCGTTCTCTAGTCAATGAAGAGAGTGCCAGACTCTTCTGCATTTGTGGTGGGGATATTGTGATTTTATTTGGACAGTGATGCCTGCAGACTTTATTACCAAAAATAACTAAATAATGGTCTCTAAATGTGAAGGGAGGAAGGAGAAAGCCACAGCTGAGCAGAGCTGATTGGTTTTTTATAAACAGACTGGGAGACACAGTGTACAACTGGAAAAAGTGTTGTTCAAAAACTGAAGAAGTCAGGGAACCCTGTGTGTCAGGACACAGAAGAAGTAAGTGGAGAAAGAAAGTGGATTCTGTGGCTACGTCATTTAGGTCCTCCTGTGCCATCAAATCTGTGATCACCCATGTTATTGTGAACTGCACAGATCTGTGCTCTGCTGAACAGATAACAAAGACAGAAGGCTTTAAATCTTGCAACTTGTGCTGTCTTTGCTTTCACTTTGTTAGATATCACATTCTCAAGGAGTTTTTCAGCTAGGAAAACCTAGAGTATTTTACTCCTTTTTTAGGCATTCGATGAGATCTGAGTCTTATCTTGCTTATTGCTCAGTAACAGTCTTTCCTACCCAAGGGCAAGGCTGTCCTTGCAGCCACAGGGAAGTGTTATATTTTATAATGGCATGGGCCAATCTTTGCAGAATTCTTAGAAAATCAGCTGATAGCTAAGAAAGGTTTTGTTGCTGTGATATACAATGAATTAATAACAAAATTGCTGGGAAGGAAAAAAAATGAGAGTGGCCAACTTCTCAGAAGTCAGTCTCTTGTCCCTCAGGGTGGGTCAGCTAAAAATATTTCCATGTTTTTCTACTTAAAGGAAGGCCCAGGCAAAGAACCAGAGGTAGGACAACAGGAACAGAAACATCCGTTTGAATTAATCTTTGGCAGAAGAAGTCACCACTCCATATAGTATATTTTAAATGTTTTTTTAGTTCGGACGTTTTCATCTCTCCACATCTCTGCTGTTCCTAATGCTAGCTGGGGGGGGATTTTTCTTCATTCTGTTTGTCTGTGCATATTTCACTGGATAGTTCTGCTTCCTCTTTCCTTCTAACAAGGAACACAAGAAGACTTACCTTGAAATTTGGCTTTGAGACCCTGGGGCACTTTTGTTGTTTCTCTGGGGCTTGTTTGGGCTTTTGGGGGGGTTTTTTGGGTTGTTTTCTTTTGTTTTGTTTTTTTCTTTTACTAAGTAGGTTTTTTTCATCCCTACTAATGAAAAAGTGATATATGGCTCAGGTTTAATGAAAAAAAGTAGCATAATAGATACATCTATGTTTAGATAGAGGTGATAAAGCAGCAAGGCAATGTAATGGCTGTATTTCAGATGGCTTGAAACTTGAAATCATGCATGTGCAGTTAGTCCTGATGAGTTTTGTGATGGTTTGTTTTTTGAAGTGGTTATCAAGTAGTTGTGAAACAAGACTCCTGGGTTTTCCATGTGCAGTAAATATTTGATCTTGGGGATTTTGGCATCTTAAGCTACTGCAGTTTGTACATGTAGACTGGGAGGTTATTTTTGAAAAAATCTCTTATTTCACATTAATCGGTTAAGTTGCAATTTTCATCATCATTAATATATGTTCTAACTTGGGTAGATTTGGTACAACCAAAATAATTTCAAAGAGGTTATGCACTATGCAAGTGGGCTGATCTTAGCTCAGTCTGAATTCCCAGGTGTGTGAGACCTTGCTGTGTGATGGCACCCTCATTAAAAGCATTAAAAGAGGGATACTTCTCTGCTGCAGTGCCTGTTGGCAAAATAGAGTCCTGAGACCTGGCTGATTTTACTACACTGACTACTGCTTTGAGAATTTGCATTGCACCACTACTGAGGCACACAGTTTCAGGGCACAAAGGGAAGTTCTTTGGTTCTTTCTGTGCCATTGGAGACACATAGAGAAACATTTCTCTTCTTGTTTTCATGCAATAATTCCTGCTGTTTAATTTACCTTGGCTTTAGAAGTGTCAATATTTAAAGTGCTGTTACCATTGTGACCCACAGTTGGTGGGCCACATTTTCTGCTGTGTATTTTCATTTTGCTTGGTGAAGTAAAGATCACATCTAACACTGGATATAGAATTACCCAGTGCTGCCCTTCAAATCACTGCATAGTCATTCAGCTGGTCCCTTCTGACCATTGTTTTCTAAGCAAGTTAGAAATAAAATGTTTTCCTTTGGATGTTTGAGGTGTAATTTTGTATTTATTGCTGGTCCTCTCTGAAGAGGAATGCCAAGAAAATTGTCCCAAAATCCAGTTGTGAGCTTCTTGTAGTTCACTATTAAGAGCAGGATCACTCACATCACTCAAGTGCAGAAAGGGAGTCTGATTCTGCACCAGAAGGTGAAGACTTCTACTTTTTTGTGTTCTTCTTCCCTCCCCCTGGGAGGCTTTTGGCTCCTTGGGACTGAGTGCTGATTGTTTTCTGCTCATTTTTGTTGCCCAGAGAACTGAGGCTGCCATCCTGACAAGACTAAGACACCCCTGCAATGCAAATACCTATGAGACAATTTCACTTGATCATTTAGAGACATCTTACTGTCACTTCACTTGTTACTTCAGACATCACTTAGGCCATCCCCCAACCTACCATCCCTTCCTTCCCTTCCTCTACGTGATACTCAGAAGAAAAACATTATCAGACATTCAGGACTTCAAGGTCCGACTTGGCAGTAAAAAGTGAAATTGCATTTGAAAAAATTTGTATTCAGGACATAAACAGGGGGAAATTTGTGTGTGGGTTTTGCTTTTATTCCAAACCTACAGCAGGTGTGAAGGATTTGTTTGTACAATTGTTTTTTGGGTTTTTTTTGTTTCTTTGTTTCTCAGTGGGGTGGTTGAGGTTTTTTTCATTTGTTTGTTTGTTTTGGGGTTTTGCAGGTATGATATCAGCCCAGGAAAACAACCTAGCCACTAACTGCCATGTTGTCTTTGATAAAACCACTGTTTGCAATGTGTGTGTGCTTTTGCTAAGAGCTTTGTGAACCTCTATTCTTATTCTTTTGGATCTAATCTGAGTCTTTGTGCTTTTGGGACAAATAGTCTGAAGGTTGATGTTTTGCCAAAATGAACACTTGCAAAACGAATTAAAATGAGAACTAATGAAAGCCACTTTGCTTCTGAATGAGGAGTCTTTCAAAGAGTTCAATGATCTTTAATACATAGTAATTTTCACTTTAGTTAATTTGATTTAACTTGAATTGAATGAGGCTGTGCAAACAACACCAAGTCCCATTGATTTTCAGTGGGACTCAAGCTCTTAAAGTACTTGCAAAAATGATAAGGGTGCATTTGAAAATGTTGACAGCTCTTGTCCTTGGCTTAAGAAGCACTTGAAAAATATTGTGTTTAGCTTTTATAGTACCTTCAACAGTTATCCACTTCTATTTTAAGATTTTTTCTTTCTCATCATTATGGGATCCATCACAGCCACTCAAAAGCTGCTGATGCCACCGGCTTGGAATTCAGCTCCAAAAGTGGCAGCCCCCACATATCAAAGGAAGTTAGCCTCATGTGCATAACATCATTAAGCTGCTGGAAGAAAGAGTGTAGGAGAGCCTTGGTACAACACTTTCATCCTTTGTTCTCATTAAAATTAGCTGGGTTCTGATTTGTTTATTTACACCACTGATGGAGGTTCTTTTCAGCTGAAGAAATGAGTCATCATCTAGATAGATATGTCTGTGTCCTGTCTGCTTTCTATTTGTTTGTAGGTGCATGGGAACTTTATTCATTGTCCTGTTACTATTAACAATGATTTTAATGTTTATAATAGCTTCTGTGATGGATTGCACTGGAATAGAGGTGCACAGAGCTACAACTGCACAATGGCATGAGGAGGAGTGAAGGAAGGAGTGCTACAGCAAATGGAGTTGGTGGTACTGTGTGTAATAAAGCAGGAAATCTATATACTGTTAGTTAGCTCACAGTTGGCCATGGATAATTGAATAATTGGTCCTGCACATGGCTGGAAGGCCATGCTGTTAATTACTAATTTCTTTGCAAGATACAGAGCATCTGCTTGCTTTGTGTAGTTTTAATAGCCAGTGGTTGACAGAACACCTTCTGGGTTGTTTGTTTAGATCCCTGAGATACTTATCAAAGCCATTTCTATTCTAATAAGCCATGTATCTAGATGCAGTGATTTTAGGATCATTTGTAGGTTACTGCTCTCTCCAGTGTTGTTTTCCATGGCAAACACAAAAGGTAATAGTGAGTACACTCAGGAGGTACCATGGGAGGTCACCATAGCCATTGTTAGGCCTGAACATATCAGCTTCATCTGGAAATCATTGCAGGTCTAGCTAGCAGACATGTGCCCACCTGAACTCCAGAGATGGACAGTCTGTAGTTGTTCAGGTGATCCATGCTAGGTATTTCTGACAGCTGATGGAAATTTGCTGTGTTGGAAGTTCAAGCTCAGTATTTGCAGTGCTGTCTTCAGGTGTCAAGGAGGAAAAGGTGATGACCCTTTGGCAAGCTCTCAGTTATTCAGAGGCTCATGTAATATTTATCTAGTCTTGTGGTATCTAGACCATGAATCAAAGAGTTTTTTGGATGTTTCCCAATGTCCGTATTTCCTACTCCTCTGAGATCTTTCCAGCCAAGCAGCACCTTTCTTTCAGATGCTTTTAGAAGCACATCCTCCCCAGAGTCCCTCTGCAGCTGCTTACACCACCTAAGCTGAGCATTTTGCCTTCATCCTTGCTGAATTACCATTCATTTCATATCACTCTCCAATTTTTGATCATTTGAATTCTCCTCTTTATTCATGCTGCTTGTGACCCATCCCACCTTTAGACTGTTGACACAGTAAAATTATTGTGAAATATTGCTACTGACTGTTTCCTAAACAGTACCAACAGAAGACTTAGTCCAGCTACTAAAAACACGTCTTCCTAGCATGCCAACGTTTCTTTCTTCCCCAGACAGTTGTTATCCTCCTACAAAGTTCATGCTTAGCTAGTTTGAATCTGACCCTTCCAACCTTTCCATAGTTTCAGTTGTCTAATTGGAACCAGTGTAGGACTGGTACATAATTCATGTGCAAGGAACTGTGTGTCTGGGTTTGGTGTATATTCACTGTTTCTGCTGATAATGCTAGGACTGATCAGTTGGATGGATCTCTCCAATGCTAAGCCAGGAGGCCCTAGGATAACATACCTGTGTATTGTTTCTCAAGACTTGTCTTTTAGGTATGTTTCTCTCCTCCCTTTTTTTGCTCCTGCTTTGTACCTTAGATGTCATTTAGAAAAAATGCCTCTTTTTTCCTGCAATGACAGTATAGGGAAAAAAAAAATTACCTTTAGGAAATCCTTTTCAATACGTTGTTTGAGCAGAGAAACTTTTCACAGATGATTACTTGTTAAAGGAATTTAGCATTCAGTCTTAATATTGGAATCAACATTCATAACTCGGGAAAACTGAAAAATACATGATGTAGATTAGCTTGAAGTATCTTGACCTCGAGGAGATTTGAGATGGGCTGTGTAACTGTAAACCACAGAGGAGAGAGAGATCATAAAGGCTTTAATACCACACTTTTACACGTGCCTGCATATCACTTGTAAGCTTTTATTGTGTAAGATTTGTAAATGCCACATTAGTAAATGAATATGAGTCTCCATAGTTTCAATTTCTAAGTAATTGTCTTTTCTAGATAATGACAGGGAAAAATTGTGGAGAGCACTCCTCTGTGGCCATAAGCATTGTTCCCTGCCAGCAGAGCTCTCCCTGCATCAGACTGCAATGAGCTCAGACAGGCAGATAGTGCCAGGGACCAGGTACTCCCCCAGCTCTTGACAAGGCACCACTGGGGGAGGGAGAAGAGAAGACTTGGGTGCTCCAATTAACCATGGACTGATGAGGTGGCTGGGAGAAAGCAAGAGACCATGACCTGATTCTGCGATTCATGAAGGAGGTAGATTTGTAAATAAAATAGCTGAGGCTGGTCTTTGATTATTATCAGTGAAGAGAGAGAAGGGAAAGATAACCCAAACCCTAAAACCAGCCTTGAGCTGAAGCATTCATTTAAATGCTCTTAAAAGCAAAACAAAATTATAATCACTCCTTGGCACGATTGTGAGATAAGACTAAGTTGGTATTTGGGAAAAGCATGTTTAATAGATGTTATATGAGACAGTAAAATAATTGAAACCACTCTTCATAAATTTCATTTTTTAATTGAAAATTATATAAATTGTTTATATAAAGAGTATAAGAAAATCTATTGAAATCTTAGTCATTAAAAATGTAAATGCAGTCAAGAAAGTAAAAATGTCAAGGCTTTATCTGAGGCTTCAGATGAATTAGTCTTGCAATATGTAGTGTTTTTAGAGCCTCTAGAGCAGTATTCATGTGCCTGAGCAGTTATGGGAAAAGTCTGTAGATTGCAGACCTTCTTGTGCTGGATTTTTTTTTTTTTCCCAAATTACAGTAAACGAGGAGTTATGATTAGCAAGCGTCTTGTTGGAATTACCGCACGGCTTTCTAGAGAAGCTGTAATTTGTAAATGAGGCTTGTGAATATGGGAATGGACCCAGTCTCAACTGTTCTGCTGTAATTAGTCTGCAGAAGTGCACGCTGTGATGCAGCACAGCCCAAATCAGTGTGTTTTGCCTGTCTTGCTTTCTTTTGTTTTGCTGGTGATTGGAAGAGGCCCAAGTAAAACCTACATTGATGGTAGGACACAGAGTATTTTATTTGATTACTGGTAGCTTATAATTGTGCAGAAATATACCTTTTTTTCCTCTGAAGGTGAGTGATGTATTTGGGAAAAAAAATGCTACGTTAGAAACTTGCAGCTGACAGTCCCTACATTCAAGAAGTAATTAGTGCAGCAGCTGATAGGCCTTTCCCCAGCTTGTGTATAGGTTACTGACCACAGGTGCCTGGCTCTTGATGGCATGATTAATGGATTCTGTCTGTCATCAAACCCTGGATGGGGTTATTAGTATTAAAAAAAGAAAAAAATTACACATTCCAATATAGTAGTTCTGTTAGTAATTAGATAGGAATTAAGTTGTTAAACGGTTATTAAAAATTTGTAGGAATATCTACCAGGTCTGCTGGCATAATGGATGAGGAATCAGGCCTCCAGTACTGTAAGGAAAAATTTGTGATCTCCTGCATATAAATCATCTCAGTCTCAATTTAGTAACTTCCTTACTCAATTTAGTAAGCTCCCTTCCAGCACTCCAAAGGAGTTTAGTGTTCTCTGGAGCCCTTTCTGGATATGACAGCCATCCAGAATGCAGGCCCTGACAGCAGAGAGGGTTTCCTTCCCGCTCAGGGGAAGAGCTGCCTTCCTCACACTGCACCAAGTTGAACTAGGAGTGGGAATGCAAGAGAGGAAATCTATAGGGAAGTTTAATGGGAAATGCTGGCTTGAAGCAGCATCAACATTAGCACTTAGAACTCAAGGATGGTCTCCAGAAATGTTCCATCCTGCTGTTATAAAGTCACCTTACTGAGCAGCAAACAAAAGGTTGCTAAGGATGGTTGTGACTGATTGCTGACAGAGCTGTGGTTGCTGCAGCTGCCCAGGCTCCTGCTGGCACAAGACATAATGTGTATTGCTACAGGTCATATAATGGTAAATGAACACTTACTGCCTCTGTGGCAAGTGGATTGATTATTGTGTCCACCTCCAAACAGGTCTGCCTTTGTTTTACAAGTAAATGTATTTCCTCCTGCTGTGCTGAAGTCAGAAGATGAGTTCAGATACACAGAGCTCAAAGCAATCGTGGTGTGTACAGGAGCTTGTTTCAGCTTGTACAAAATGGCCTGTCAAGTGCATGTATATAAGCAAATAACTGTGTGCAAATGTACATTATTTTTTCTTGCAACTGTGATTTTATTTTTCATGGGTCAATGTAACTAGAATGTTGATATAAGATAACAGACACTATTTAATTGCTAGGCACTAGCTTCATCACCTGTGGTCTGATAAAAAGATAAATTGGTATTGATAAATCTATTGATATTCTATTGTTAAATACTATTCTTAATACATTTTAGCTTTCTTAGTATACTTGGTGGATAAGAGAAGTGCAAGAAAGTCTACTCTAAAAAATGTTCAGTTTGGAGCCCAAGGTATGCAGATCTTGTTTTAACTGAAATGCAGCATCCATTGGCTAAAATGGGAGTTTGAGTATTTCCACAAGGACCAGTCAGTGCTGTGCAACCAGAAAGGCAGGAAGGATGCTGTCAGCTGAGAGCATGGCCAGTGAGATTTCTGGGGTGTGGGGAGAACAGGCATGCTTAAATCAGCATGAGCTCTGCTCCTATTCAGTCTGATTTCGGGGATAAACCACTTGAAATAATGACTGATCCTTCAGTGGGTTAAATATAGGTGGTAATTGACTCTCTAGCTAGGGCAGTTTAGCATGTGGGCTGGTGAGGTTCAAGGCCCAGTTCTGCTTGTTGTGGCACCTTTGTCTCAGGTATCTGCTTAGGCTACCAGACTGTCCACTGTTCTACGAAAGCACTTCTGCAACATTCTCAAGGCTTTCATCTTTCTTCCAATGCAGAATGGAAAGTATTTTCCAACCCTGAAATGAAATGCAGTTCTTATTTTTGTGCCAGCCACAACTGTAACTTCTGGCAAGAGTCAGTTTGGACTCCAGTCAGCACCAGGATCAGGGAGGAGAGAGAAGTGGCCTAAAGCTTGATCTGCCACCCACCTCTGGAGCTGTGTCAGGCATGCTGGAACCTAAGCCCTGCATGTGTTGTGCATGTGCTTCTCTTAATTAAGCCTGACAGGGGGCTGAGAGATAACATGCTCTGATCAAAAGATTTCCTTAGAATGGTGCGGCTTTTTTTTCCAGTTAAAGGCATTGGTACATATCCGTCACATGTTTATCCCTGTGCATATTTACATAAACCTGATATGTATCCTGCAAATCCAAATATTTTTGCAGATTGTGTCTTCAAGCAGTTTGCAATGAGGCATTTTTTGGAGGTTTTTATGGCTCTCTTTAGAAATGCTTGCTCAGTATCCTATATCTTCTCATGTGTTAACATGGAGCATATTTGCCCTGTGCAAAATGAGACTGAGGCATTTGTGCTGTGGTGAAAATGTCCTAACACTGAATTATCAGAGTGTATAAAGAGCTGATGCCCTTGCTCTGTTACTGGAAAGCAATTTTTCTCCAGAAATTGTCTGCCAAGTGATTTTTAAATTGTGTTAGGTAAGAATGAGGAGCTACATCCAACTTCTTAGATTTAATTGCTTTTAGAAGTATTTTTAATGTGGAACGACTCTGTCTTGTAGGAAACTGGTAGTAAATTATGTGAGGGAGTGGGGACTCAAACAAACCAGGGCAACCTTTAGAACAAAGCAAAATAAATGCTTGCCTGGATCTGTGTCAGTGGGAGGCCACTGTGACCCCACAGCAGTTAATTTGTTTAGCATGTTGCTGCTGTTATGCTAATTAGGTATTTCTTGAACCAAGAGGCTGTCAGCTCCAAATTTCAAAACTTCTTTCTTAAGAAAAAAAGTAAAGGAAAAGGCAGATGAAAGTTTCTTGCAAGTGTACAATTGTAGGTTGCCTGTGCCTTTCTCTGTGCTTGGCTTTTGCAGCCACTACAAAGCTCATTTTCTTTTTTTAATAAAAACACTCTGGTAGCACTAGGTCAGTCTCAAAAGCACAAAATTAACAGAACTGTGTTAAATTATAAGGGTTTCAATGCTCTAGAAGATAATTTTGCTGAGGAAGGGCCTCTGCTTGCAAGCTGCATGTTCTTCAGAGAGGTGAGGGAGCCCACTTTGCAAACCTGTAGGATAGCAGGTTAGGGGATTGACGTTTACTGTCAGAACATTATTTGGTCAGTCCAAAGATCAAGAAGTAAGATGTTTTTGTCTTGATTTTTTTTTTTTTTTCCCCCAGCAAATATTTCTATCATATCAAAGTAATTTTGGGGGATTTTTTTAAATTCCACTTTTGAGCTTTCTGCTTCTCCTTCTGTATCACACTTAAAAGACTGCTAGGCATGTATCACTCCAGTATGACAGTTTGGAGGGTTTTTTGTATTAGCACTCTAAAAAGGAATTACTTTCAAGTTACCTTTAGTCTCAGTGCTGGCAGAATTGTGCCAGTTTGCATTCAGACTGTCAAACTCTGCTTGTTGGCAATGATAAATCTTCATGCCTGGTTTAAACTGTTACAGGCAGCGTGCCTTCTTGCAGACATCCAATTCAGGTGCAGCTGAATTTGCCTTCATTCTTGCATGCTGAAAATTCCAGTTTGGATCTATGAGTCTCCGTTTCAGGCCACATTCAGTAAATGTTGCACTTTATGTTCACAAGGAAGACACAAAGCTGCAGTTGGGTTTTGAAGTGATGTAAATCTGGAGCAGTGAGGCTGATTTAGCTTTTTGCCCTTGCATAGGGGTGAAGTCAGCTCTCAGTCTTGTTTGAGAGACTCTCCTCTGCCTCAGTCTTACAGTGCTGTCTTGGGTGTCCAAAATGGCTTCATATCCAGTTGGGCCCTGTAAGAACCACCTTTGAGCTGATGAATTTTAATTTATTGAAAGGACTTGGCTGTAAGCAAAATTCCCCTCCATAAAATGCACTGGCAGCCATCAATTGCCCTTCATATTGGAGGCAAGTGTGAGGCAAAAGAGAAGCTAAGCAAGACTGCAGTAGTAGTAATTGCCGAGGTGCTTGTTTAACCAGGCAGCAAGTAATGAAGTCAGGAACTGTAATGTCACATCAACTACATTACCTCGTTTTCTTCTCTTGCAGACACAGGGAGGTTAAAAATAATGAGCCTGTCTGCCTCTCCCTATACCCCTGAGCACATTGAATCACAAGCACCTTCTTTCTAAAACAAATTTATTTCTTGCCGGCCTCTTTCCCAACAAAGACTTGCCTGTGATGAATACCAGACTTCACAGCATATTTGTCAAAGTGGTACACCTGTGAGGGTTGCAGCACAAGATAAATTTTGGCACGCCAAGGGAGTAGAGGGAGGTACCAGGCAAGGAATAAATCTTGGTGTGTTACACCAGACTGTGAATGAGCGTTCTCCTCCTCAGAATCGCTGCTCTGACAAGTTATGATAAATTACGCTCTTTGTTGACACCTTCATCGTGTTATTTATGGCTCGTTAATTGAACTGAAAAGGAGACTTGTAGCACAGCAGGGGATTGTACAACGCATTTCCACTAGGCTGGAACCTGAACCAAAGAACAAAAAAAGGGAGGAAAAAGGTAAAGTAATATATGCATGTGTGTACTCTCCACTGAAAGGAACTGGCTGCTGTAAGAGACCAGTCCAGAACTGTAGCAAGTGCTCTCAGTCCTCTCAGAAACATTCCTGTTCAGTCCTCCTGGATCTCCCAGTTGAAAGCCTGGATGTTCATCTTGTTTCCACCTTTAATCCTCGTATCTGTGCTGCTCTGTGCATTGCTGAAGTGGGAGTTATCAATCCCATGTGAAGATGGGATTGATAACCTCAATCCCACCTGTGTTCCTGAGCTTGACCATCCCTCACATCCTAACATCCTAACAGCAGTTTTCACTGATTTTTCCCTGTACTCTCTTTCCTGGAATGACATTCTGATAACACAGTGGGTGAAAAAGAAGGATGCTGGTGTGACACTGCAAAAGTACCACATTTGTACAGCAACACAAAATTCTATTATTTTGGGGCAATATATGCCAGGTTCAGGAGCACACTAATTTGGGGTACCTTCCAGCTCTCGTGTCAGTGCTAAGGGCAAGGTCTTGTTACCAAACATCCTATTGTAGCAGCATAGGCAGGCATTTTCTCTGAGAAGGAGTACTGTAAACAGGAAAGAGAGAGGTACAGGATCTGTGCGGGTGGCTCTCTACACTTGTTGTGCAAGAGTTGTCTGCAGGAAATATAGCTGTAAGTCATTGTGGGGGATGATAAAAGAGAGAACAGAATCTTCAGTGGATAAATACTGAGGCAGACAGGCTTGTTTCTGTGAAGAATTATAGATTTGATGCTGAGTCTGAAATGGTTCTAACAAGCTCTGTCCTGAAAGAAAATTAAGTAAACTGATGCCTGAGAGTATTTATCATGCATGAGTATTTTGAGAAAAAAATAGAATGCTTCAGGAAAAGAGCATGTTTTCCTATGAAAGGGTTCTGAGATAATAGTTCAGCTCCTTGCTGGAGAATACCATCTGAAATTCTCACATTTCCATGGCAGTATGAGCAGCATCATTTATGGATATGCTGTTTGGGCTCCTCTCAAAGGAGCTAGATCCTTCTGTAGTGCCAAGGTTGAGAGTTAAAACAGCAAGTGACAGGTCCCTTGTTAGTAGGGTCTAGAAGAGGGAGTAGTTGGGCTGGGTGTCAAGAGATCTGAGATTCACTCTGGCAGAGTTCCTTAATCAGCTTTGTAGGTACAGTCAAACTTCTTGGACCTCATGGTTTGGTGTGTGTCTTTTTTTCAGGTGTGAAATAAAGCTTTACTTTTGCCTTAGCTAGAGATTGAGCAAGTGGTTTGGCAGGGATGTAACCAGGTAATGAAAATTAATTCCTCTTCTGATAGCTTTCCAGCCTCTCAAGAGAAATAGAGGTGCAGGTGTCTTTGTTCCTCTTTAAGGATTTCCTGGTGCAGGGGAAGCCTCTCCTGCGTGTCATTCTGTCAGTGGGGATGTCACTGTATTTTGCCAAGCTCTTGGTAAGTGATGCCAAGCTCCTGTGAATGCAGCTGCCCACTGCTGCCCCTTGGAAGGCTGGCCATGTCCCTGAGTGGAGAAGTGGCCTCTGTGGCTGGGCCTGGGCTGCCCAGTGTCCGTGGTTTCCATGTGAGCCTCCATGCTGTGTGTGCAGCCCTGGGCAGTGCTGTGACAGGGACAGGGCTGAACTGCACGGGAGCCAGGCTGTGGCTCACTGGAGGGTGCCAGAACTCCGCAGTGAGTATGGAAGCAGGATGGCTGCTCGTGGTGCCTCACCGCCCGCCGGCCCTTTGCTCCCGGCTGAGCCCCTCTTCTCTGCGGGGCTGTGGGGGAGAGCAGCACAAGCGCTGCCCCTGCCGGGTCTGCGTCCCCTCTGCTGTTTGTGCGGCGCTGATAAAAGAGTCAAAGCGGCGGAGAGGCTCTGTGCGTGTGGAGGCTCTGGGAACGCTCTATTTATAGCGCTGCTCTCCCTTAGCTCCGGGGAATTGTCGCCTGCTGCCGCAGAAGCGGCCTCAGAGCACTCTCCAGGTGCGGGTGGGTGCAGCAGCCGGGCTGTCACCCGCCCCGGCTGTGTCCTGGTGTCCTGTCCAGCCTCCCGGGCAGCGGCGTGCCCGGGGGTGGCCGTGCCTGCCGAGCAGCCGCCGTCAGGGGTTCGCTCCTGCCTGCGGCTCTGCCTATGAACAGATGCTGCTCCTTCATTTCCCTGGAGGTCTTTAATGCCTTCTCTTCTAGGTGATGTAAAAACAGTATGATTTGGCTTGCAATCGTAACAAAGATGGAATTATAAGGGGTTTGTTGCTGTTGTTTGGATCTCGAGAATGGGGTCATTAAGAACAAGGGAGCAGTGGACCCAAAGTATAAGGCTGTTTGCTGTTTCACATAGCAGCCCAGCCCCATGGTAAGTGGCAGCAGCCTCTGTTGGTTACTTGCCTGTGCCTTATTCCTCAGGAAAGTCACTGCTGCCAATAAGAATATCAGCATAGCTCCTGGTCTGAAAGGGTTTCAATTTCTCACTTGTTGGCTACCGGGGTCCTTCCCCTGCCCTAGGCCCCAGAGCACCCCACAGCAAGGGAAAACCCTGAGGTAAAACTTGCACACACCAATTTCCTGAGGTTTGCCACCTTCTAGAGCAGGGGCTCCACATTGGATAGGTTTCAAGTTTAAATGTTGAAAAATGTTTTTACATTCTGTTCTGAGCTGAAATGTAATCTGGTGGCCTGATAAACTGGTTTCTTGGGGATCTGTCCAGTGCTGGAAAGCAGTGTGCTGCCTTCTCGCTCACCCTACCTCTTGTGTTCCTTGCTGTGGTAACTTCAATGTGAGTGTTGCCTACAGGGCTTCGTACATGCTTCACACCAGAGGCTGCATTGCCGAAATACTAGCAGCTACTTCTGGAGCCAGGAAATGGAACATTGCAGATTGAGTGGAAGCAAGGAGAAAGAAACCACACAGATAGGAAAGGTCTGAGAAAAATAATGCAAGTAGGAAAAAAGTTTGCTGCAGGCTAGTTTCAACCATCGCTTCTGGAAACAGCTGTAACTAACATCCAGTTCTACTGAAGCAGGGCAGAACAACCTCCAGCACAGCGTTCTGCTCTCTCTTCTCCATCTTTTGGTTGGGAGCTTGCTGCTTAGAAAGATCTTGGATTTCATTTTGTAGTTGTGCCCTTCCTATAGCATTTTCTTCCCAGCCAGCTGGCTTTTGTTTTCAGTTACAACAGTGTGTGATTTTTTTAGTTGTTTTTTTCAGTATCAAACAAATTGAGTGTTAAGCTGTTTCTTCAAAGTTTTCACTGACAGATCATCTTTCCCACTTCTTAATTTTTGATTAAAAACTACTTGTAGTAACATAGGCCACATTACTAGCACAATAAACAGGTTCATGAATGAGGAACTTTCACTGAAATAGTCTTGTGGCGCTGCTGTTTCCTCACCACTCCTTCAGTCTTCCCTGGCTATCAGTTTTCCAGGATTTTGACTGAGTACACTCATTTTGGCTCACTGCTGCAACCATTGGTGTACATTTGCAGCATGTCATGGTGAGTGTGGTAGAATATGTGTATGAGATGAGGAGCTGTAGTGAAATAATTAAAGTTTAATACTGCATTCAAGTTAATTTATGTCAGCTGTTTTTGCATCCTTGCTGATGACACAAAGTTCACACATGGTATCTTGTCTTTGTCCATAATAGGCAGACTTTGAGAATACTTTTTTTTTGTTTGCTATGAATTTTCAACCCTGAGATGGTTGTGAATTTTCCAATTTTTAGCTTTTATTTGTATTGATCATATTTTTGGCACACTTGAATTGATATTCTGCAAATTTGTGTGTGCCCAGGGCTTCATTTCCAGATGTTCATACAAAGGTTTAACCACCTCTGCACACGAAGACAGCACCATCTCTTGGGCTTCAAATACTCTAACCCTGGGAGATGCTCCCCTGAATTAACTCTCTCAAATGAGACCATGAACTGGAAACTGAAGATAACTGGGGAGAAACAGTTTACAGAATTTATGTAGCCTGATAGGCCCTTTAATTCCTGGACCACTTGTACAAAAATGAGGCAGATACAGCAGTGATATGTCTGTGTCTCAGATATTGAAGCTGCTTTTTTCCGCAGCTGCCTCTGTGCTCTTGTGTCTGTGACACAGGTAGAAACCAAGCACTTTGTGGTAATGAATATAGCAAAAAGAAGGGTCTTAGCACTGGTGTCTGTTTTCAAATCCAGCAATTAAAGTCTAACGTGGAAATAATTTTTCTTTTTATCCACTAAAATTTTACAGTGGAGGGGTAACATTTGGACAGTTGTGTCATCCTTGATCAGAAATGCGAGTAGAATCAGCAGCTTTAATCAGCTCATGGGAGGTAAGTGCCACCCACACCACAAAATATTGGCTTCGGTCTCTGTGTTTCTGCTCTGTTGTTACTTGTTGATTACAAAGCTGAAGGAGGAGCAAAAAACAACCTCCAAGTCACTCTTACATAATAGTTTGTTTTGCGAGGGTTCCACTAATCATGTCAATACTGAGCCTCTAGTTTTTGATAATTACATTGGAAATGCCCAGTTTGTACATAGTAATTCCAACTATAATTACCATGAAATTATGTAACTACAAATTACCCTGTCATGTGGATGGACTAAATAAGCATGTACAGTACCTGCTCTGTGATAACAAATTAGAATTACATGGTTGGTTAACTAGCAGTAATATGAGATTTTTGAAGTGGCCAAGCTGGCTAGTTACATGAAGAGAAAGTGTTGGGATTTTCTTTCCCATGCTTGGTTAGATTTCAAAATAAATTATTTATTTCCTGATATTTCTTTATGTGGAAAAAACAAAACAGCTATGGTTTGGGGTTTGTTTTTACTGGACACTTCTCTTCTATTGAATCGTCTGTTTGGTCACTGCCACCTGCTGTGTTCGTTCTCCTGGATGCTGGCTGCTGCTTGTGGGACATCGCTGGTTTGATTTGGGGTTTTTTAGGGATTTTTAACTTAATGTGTTAGAAAAATATTGCTTTGCCTTTTCTTTTTTTAAAAAATGCTCTTCTCTGTTGGCAGAAAAAAACTCCATTGATTGATAAAAGAGCTGTAGACATTATATACAGGTGCAACCTTTCCCTTTCTTTGGAGGAAGGGAAAAATCCCGTCTGAAACTCATATACATGACAAAACAGGCTCTTTATTGCGTCAGAAACAAAACTCAAAACATCCATACTGTGGTTCTTTCTTACAGCCAAAACAGAAATCTTGTCTTTCTTAGTTGCTCTTTACCTCTGACATGGCCTGGCGGGGAAGAAAGGCCCGGCCGGAGATGGCAGTGCTGGCTCGTTTGGGAGCCTCGCCGGGCCCGAAGTGTGGCAGCAGCCCCTGCGAGGGGCTGGCTAATCGCACAGCAACAAAGGCACTACGAAAAATTGTCCGCGTTTCGGCGGCCAGACTCTGGAGCAGGGAGCTGGGACTCAGCCCCGGGGCCGTGAGGGGCTCCGCGGCGGGACCAGCCCGGGCCGCTGCCGGCGGTGGCCGCCAGGTGGCAGCACGGAGGAGGCGGCAGCGCTGTGGCGGGGCCGCGCTCGGTGCGGTTCGGGCAGGAGCGGAGCTGCGGGCGGGACGTGCTGGGTGCGGGGGCACTGTCTGTCTGTCCGTCCGTCCGACCCCGGGGGCACTGTCTGTCTGTCCGTCCGACCCCGGGGGCACTGTCTGTCTGTCCGTCCGACCCCGGGGGCACTGTCTGTATGTCCGTCCGACCCCGGGGGCACTGTCTGACCGCGCCTCTTTCCGGAGCCGGACTGCGGGAGCGCTTCGTCCAGCTCTCTGATACGCTTGTCTCGGTTTTATTTAGTTGTTTTTAATCTTAGAGCATAATTAGGCCAAGGGAAAGACTATCAGCACCTGAAGTTTTTATTGAAACTTAGAACTTCTTCCAGTGGTAACTGAAGCTTCATGGAAAGGTTTGGGCAGCTGTGCCTTTAATCCGCCGGAGCTGCTACAGAGAAATGTGTAACTGAGAACAAAATGTTTGTCACTTTTTGCCCTAAGCCATACTATTGCAAGAGCTGAGCTTTCTCCAGCTGACTTTAAATTAATTTTCATGCCTTGATTTCTGGTTTCTTTGGTCTATTCTTAAATAAATTACATGGCCACCTACATGAGGGGGGAAATTGTCAAAGAGGTTTACAACCTCCATTCTTTGTTCTTATAAAAGTTTGGTTTTTTCTATAGTTCTTGCTGAATCTTTTCCTTATCTGGCATCACCTCTTCTCAGGGATACACTTTTATGGGATCAAGTAGTTCTGGCTGAAGCTTGCCTTGTTTACATGCAATTGCAGCTCCAAATGCATGGCTTCAGTTCACAATAGTTTATTTCTGATAGCCTCATTGGTTAGTAGCTGTGGGAGATGAAAACTAATAGTAGCAGGTTTAAGCAGTGGTACCAGCCCAGAGATTAATAGTGAGCTCTAGAGTAATCTCTGGGAAGGGTCATCCTTGCTGTCCAAATCCAGGATTTGTAGACATTCCTTTCAGTTGGTGTATTAATTTCTTATGTACTGTTCTTTTTGTTTCAAGCAGATGTGAATGTTTCCATATGCAGATATGTATCCGTGTTTCAAAAATAACACAGGAATTCTTAGCCTAGAAATTATTCAGGGTTGTGGGTTTTTTTAGTTTGTTTGTTGTCTGTCTTCTACTTTTCTCATAGCTGAGTCCACCATGTCTCTTTGGTCTGTCATTCAATTAAATACTGGGCAAACCTGTAGGAAGTGTTCAGAGATTCATGCTGGGGACCTATTTCAAACAAATATCCTGTGAGGTGTGAATAAACATAAGGTGTATTTCAAATTGCACAGGGACTCTGTCTAGCATACAGTGTTTATGAATGTGAATAATTATAATTAAATCTTTTCTGTTCTCAGATTCTTCTTTTTCTTTGTGTCATCTCTAAAAAATCCATCTTTCAGAAGGTGCTGACTGGGAACTTAGCAGCAGAGCAGTTTCTCATGACTGTTGTTTGGTAATTGGAACATCTCAGAAAGCGTCTGTGAGAGTTTGTGGTAATTTTGGTTGCACCAAATGAGATAATTCAGCAATCAGCCAATTTTTTTAGCTGGCTCGGTGCTCAAACTCTTAATAAGGTCAAGGATTGAGTTTGGGTAGTTTCAACTTTTAAAAAAATCATAATTATTTAGATTATTTAAAGTATTGGAGGGAAAAGCATAATTATTTAGATTATTTCAAGTATTGGAAAAACGTTTTCAGGCAATCAGTTTCTTTGCATAGGACTTGTTTAAATAACCCAAGCTGTTTGATTACCTGTTAAGAGATGTGGCAAAAAGGTAATTGACTAGTGGGGAAGAGGGGAGATATTTTCATCACTTATTTGATTTTTTTCATACAAAAGTGGCTGTTAATTCATATATCTGCTGATGGGGCATTTATGTAAAAAAAACACAAGAAGTTTTCTTCCACAAAACCAGTCACATTCTCTTTACAAGTGGAACTTTTCTGTGCAGCTGTCTCCCTCTGTGTCACTGAACGTGTTTGTAGGACACATGCTCTTGGTCACTTTTGCTCAAGGACTTTGCTATTAGTGCTCCTGAAATCAAGAAAAATCCCCTGAAAGAACTGAGTTACTTGTTTAAGAGAACAAGATTTGGTACAATTGTTTCCTGAAGGAGGTGTCTGAACTCCCTGTGCAGCTTCAGTGAGCTTTCAAACTGAGCTTCCCCTCCATACAGGGAATGTTCTGGTACCTCGGGGTGTGTTACTTAACTTTGCTATTCCAAAACTTTTCCCACTCAGGTTTAATAGAAAGCTTCTTACCTCATGGGACTGTGTAAATAACTGTACAAAGCATCCATGGTTTAGTAATGCCAAAGTAAGCCAAGGCCATAAAATGTATTTTCCATTGGTGCAGCACTTTCCCATTGCAGATATATTTAGTGTGGCATAGTAGTACTTTCCATAACTTCAGTAGTTCTTTTAATGCAAATAATTTTATTCTTATTTAACTCCCTCCTTCTTTTGAGCCTAAATGTCACCAAAATTAGACAGTTACCCGGCCCGTTTGAAATTTAATAAAGAGAAATTTTAAAAATGGGATGAAATGTGAACAGGTAGCTGAGTAAATGAGAACAGAAATAGAAATGATGGTAAGTAGAACACTGCAGTTGGTGGGTATCAGAGGACAGACTCTGTGGAATGGGATGGTTTGTTTGATACAATATTTATGTCCCTTGACAGTTTTGCTCTCTGTAATGTGCCAAACCCGTGGATTATTGTACTGAAGTAGAGAACTCTAAGGTAGCAGGCAACTGATGTTGTTTGCAAATTGGTCTGGAGTTTGAAGGTTACTGTCTGACAAAACTCTTGTAACCAGCTTGAAAAAGATCCAAGCACAGGTAGCTGCCACAGGAAGAGAACCAGTACCTGCCAGTCCACACATTGCTGCTGCAGTACTGATGCTTCTCATTTTCATCATTTGTTGCTCTTTCAGGCCAACAAAGATACCCTGAATTTCTTCTTCAAGAGTTGAATTTTTCAGATTGTGACTTGGTAATTTTGATATTGCACTGTGTTTTCTAAGGCAGGTGCAGGAGTTCAGAGTGTCTGTCAATGCCAGTTACATGCTATTGCTCTGGCTGAGTATATCTGTGGTGTGAAGGCTGGCATGCCTTGGTTCGTAGCTTTGTTAGACCCAAGTCATGCTTTTCCCACCTGAGAAGCTTTATAAATGCCCTCCAGAGTTCTTGCTCAGTACATAAACTTGTTGCCTCAGAACTCACTAATAATCAGGATTTATTCAAGGATTTTTTTGCGATTTTTCTCAATAAAAGAGATTGGAAAATTCTGTTCAATTTCTGGAAACTGTTTGAATTTCTTATGTTCTTACATTATGACTTTGCTTTGAATTTGTCTGCATTCTTATTTGCATTTTTTTCTATGCCCTATTCTTGCTGTGCACCTGATTGTCTGTGCTGATCCCTGCTTACAGCCAGATCGAGCTCAGCTGGGGAAGAAGCTCCACTTGCACTCTGACAGAGCTAGAATGCTGCTCAAGGAGGGCACAGCCCACGCTGCAGCAGCACGGTGCCTGAGCTGTGAGAAGGCGTCAGGATGGTCTCAGCTCACTGCAACACTGAGAGGTGCTCCTGCAAGTCAGAGCACAGCAAAAGGCTCCACAGTTCCCCTAGGATGAGAGGTACAGGGGCCTGAGTGAGTTTCCTGAGGTAGCTTCTGTACCTGGTCCGGTTTAGGGAGAGAGGTGCTCATCATCTGGGCAGAGTCTGTAATGAAAGTGTGGTTCAGAGAGGCTGGGAGCTGAAGAGCTGGTGCAAACAGGACAGTTCACATTCGAAGCCTGGCTGTGCCTCACTAACTCACTGCCTAGCACAAGATGTTTCGTTTAAAATCTAGGACAGTGGGGTTTTTCTCTTGAAGTCTGTGTTAGGAAAGACATAATCATTAATGCTTTAGAAAATTATTTATCAAATGTTCTGAGATATATATTAACTTAGTGATGAATCAGAAAAATATCTGAAGTTTTTGATTTATTCTGCAGACATACAGTCAGCTTATGGACTTACACAAGGAGAATTTTCTGTTGATTTCTTGTTTTTTAAGGTAGAATAACCAAGGAATTTTCACTGTTTTGAGGAATGCTAATGACTCTTTTGCTGTTCAGATAAGTCAACCAACTAGTGGCTTTTAGGGCCATGTGTTGCCTTGGTCAAGGTGAGGTTTTAAAGCATATGAAGTTATGAAGTGTCATCTCAAGGAATCAGGTCCTTCAGGAGAGCTCTTCCCTTCTGAATCCAAAGTTAGGCCACTGATAAGGTTTCCTAGTGCAGCTTTTTATTGTAAAGATAAAATGTCCGAACAGTTTGAACTTGGAACTTCTACCTGGCCAAAATTGACATTGTTAGCATCTTTAACCAGTAAATGTTGTAAGTATTTTAATTTGGTTCCCCTTAGGGATGCCTGAAGAAAAGCACATCTTAATATGGAGGAACATGTATGGTGTGAATGGAAGTAGAGAAGGAGATAGGGAAATGTGGTTTGATTTTAGTAGGGTCCCTTTGAGCCTTGGCATTCAGCTTTACAATTAGAACAAATCTCTAATGTTGTAGTTGACAGTTCTGCATTCCTGTTGATTGCATTGACTCGAGAATGTCTGTAACTCATCAGCTTAGAATTCACTAGCTCGTTTAGTTGCATCTATTGGAAAATCCTCAGGAAGTTTAGGGATTACAGCTGTAGAATTTAGGCTGCAAAAAAATTAATCTGTAACAGTATATATTGTTTACTTTTTATGGCTTTTATTTGATTTATTATTGGAAAATACAGGATAAAAATTATAAAAGATGTGTGAATGAAACAACTCATGTTAACTTTTTGAAATTTGTATTAGAGTAAGTGCTTAGGCAGTGCTGCCAAGAGTTCTTTCATGTATGTGGATTGAGGCAGTACCTTGTGCAAATTGTTCAGATTTCTGATTTATCCAGTAGGTGTTCAAGCGTATGGATTGGTGGAACAGCCAAGATCCTGAAGAGATGTCTGCTCCCATTTTAGAGATTCTATAAAAGTGTTGCAAGTGTTAGTGCTCCTGGTAGCTGTGCTAAGCTGGATGCTTGTGTTCTCTGTCAGACAGGAGGGATGGGTTTGTGTGTCCAACATGCATCTGTCACGCCTCTTACAGGGGTGGCACTGACCACTGGGAGACTCTTCTGCTGACAGTCTCTTGTCAGTCAGTAGCCAGTTGAATTTGTCTTCCCAAGATCTTCAGAAGCAAGTTTTTTTTCAAGGAAGAGCATTTATGTTTCATGTTTATTTAAGATGTTGAAAATCAGAAACCCCAAGGTTTAAAGTTTTGAGTTTGTTTTTTCCTATTAACAGGGTTTTGGTGCTGTATGCCATCAGTATTTGCACAAGAAGGATTTGTTTGTAATTTAAGAGTGTCTTTTATATGATTCATCTGTTCCAGAATTGCTAAGTGAGCCAACTAATCACAAGTGCTGAACTTGATGACCTGTTCACGATCAGCCCATAGACATTCTTTGTAATAACAAAAAGAAATAGCAGTAGGTTACTGTTGTTAAATCAGTTAGAAGTTATTTTTATTTCTGTATTGAGCTTTACACTGGAAAAGTTCTATATTGCAGTTTGGACTCTCTTGAGCATTCTGAGTTACTGATGATAAAGGTACATTGCATGAGATGTTTAGGGACAAAACATGGGGGTCATGAATTCTGGCAGTTAATCTACGGGACTCATGTGTTTGCTTGGTTTGATGAACCAGGCTGTGATAACATCTACAAGTGTATGGTTTTTCCAAGCAGCTGGAGATGGGTACAAAACCAAGGGACAAGACAAGTGTTTGTGTGGGTGCTTGATGTGACCCTTTGCTTTCCAAGTGGCAGTGCAGCCATGCTCTGGAGGCTGGTGGGCTGCACTGTGTGGAGCCTCTCCATGTGCAGTAGCTCGTTTCAAGATGAGATTTCCCTTTCTGCATGGGAAATCCTGCCAATTCTGTGATAAAGAAAAAGGCTCCAATTCAGTGAACAGCCACCTCTTTTTTTTTCCTTAATGGCCCACTTGTGGCATAGAAACAAAACCCTTGTTTGCTTTTAGGTTACACCAACTGTTGATTAATAGTTCTGGTGGTGCATAACTTGCCAACCTAAGGTTTTTATTTTTTTTTTCTGGAAAGGAATTGCTGTGGTGAAAAGAAAATTGAGTGCTGGAAACTGTTTAGACAGTATTAGACAAACATAAACATTGGCAAAGGAGGGGGTCTGTTCATAAGCTGAACATGGGAGTGCTTTTCTGTCTCGCTATGGATTTGTGCTCAGGGCATACAATCCAGGGGGGTTTGGTAAACTCCAGTCAGAAAAGCATTTGTGAAAAGCACACATATTGTTCCAGTCCAGGAGGTGAGTGTGGCTGTGCTGGTGCTGGCACATCCTGGTCCATTTGCTGTGGAGGGAGAGCTCCTGTGTTGTTCCTAGTGCCTGTCAATGGCAGTTATTTATTTCCCAGCAGCTCAAAGTGAGACAGATGCTGCGTTCTCTTAGTGATATAAGCTCAAGTGACAAGTCAAAATAAAAGCCTTGTCCAAATTACTTTAATACAATAAACATGATGCCTCCTCATTGACAGCATGTTAAATACTAATTTCTCAAACTGTGAGTTTGAAAGGTTTTGACACGTGTCAAGATTCTGACTATTTAAAACCAATCTTCCACAAAAATTTCTTACAGATTGAAAGAGCAAATATTGACTTGTATGACTAGCAAAGATTACTCTCTACTCTTTCTGCATTTAAAAAAAATAAATAATCTAACTCTGTGTATTCCTTAGACGTGATGTGGGCTATTATTTGAAAATATGTAGATAACTGAAATGTTAATTGCCTTTCATTGATTCTAGGCAAATGTTCCTAAAGGTACTGTCCTAGTACAATAATACTAGTGAAATGAGGAACGAATCAATGTTGTTGCTCTAGTAGTTGCTAAATGCTGTATTTGCTGTGGAAAGTAGAGCTTGTATAAAAACAAAAGGGAGGAAATAGAATCTGTGCTTCTGAGGAAGGCAGCACTATTCAGATACCCCTTCTGAGAGAAAGAAAGGATATTTTCTAAGATCTTTTGATACTAAGGCCCTTTTACTGCAGTTGAGAAAAACATCTCTGACAGAGGATTTAGCTTCTGCTAATCCTTATGGGACTTGTTTTGACAGACTCTTTCTGAAAGATTTTCTCAGTAACTTCAGATTTGTTATAAAAGAGCAATTACTGATTTGTCCTCAAGCACCTTTTTGATGCATGTTTGTTAATGAAGTTCATGTACATACAGGAATGGGGAGGAAAAGGTAGTTTGAATTGTTTACTGTGAAAAAGCAGGAATATTTGGATTTTCCTGGATCTCCATTTCACTGTCTAGCCCACAGGGTGTTTAGAATCTGAATTTCATTTAGTGTGTTGTGTGGCCTGCTCAGCAGTTTTTGGAAGTGCGTCTTGCTTTCTTGACAGTGGACTATGAATTTTTGTTAGCCTTTCTAAGCATGAAGGCTTTCCCTTGTGTTCAGAGTAATGCCCAGTATTAGATTTCAATCCATATTCTCATATTTTGCACAGGTGACCAGGAAGTCCTGGTTTTGTGGTGGTTGTGTTAGTTAAGGGGAATAAACCAGCTTTCTTCCAATGCCTTTCTTGTAATGCCTCTGTGTTGTTTGCTGCTTTTCTGTGAAGAACTCGATGTCCCTTTTCACAATCCAAGTCAGTACTGAGAATGCAGAGAGAACAGGTCACCTGTGTCAGTTTTCCCAGTTTTTATCTGTGGCTCTGCACATGTGCTTATCTTGCACATATGCAGGATAACAGGCCTGCATTACCAATATTGTCAGAGTCTAATAAAGAGGTGTCATGCTGTTTAGCTAAAAAGATCTTGGATCACATTTCCATGGTTTCCCATCGTTCTCCTGCCAAGCTGTCTCATCCCTGCTCTAGAGGCTGTATATAGCTGACACTGTATTTGATTCATCTGCTGGCTGTGCTTCAGAAAACAACTGACTGTTAACCAGTGTTAATATTCGTGCAATTGGGTTTTTATCCTCTTCTAATCTGAACAAACCCAAATATTACAGGGCATACTAGAGTGATGTGAAAATTATGTTTCAAAGGCAAGTCTGGCCTCTAACCTCTTCAATTTATTTCAACTATTGGCTTTTCAATGTTTTCCTGATTCTAATGAATGTACTTGGTGTAAATCAACAGTTTGTGCTTGCTGCACAGACTGTGCAAACCATTTCAGGGAAAAAACACATTAACTTCTATCAAACATAATAATGTAATGTTTGTATCTTGGGAGCTGTGTAAATTTTGCTGTAATGCTAGAGACATGCTGAAGAAGTGCACATCTCTCTATAGCTGAAGTCTGCAAAAATTTAAGAAAAAAATTCTCTGCTGAGGGACAATTCAAATGACTGTCATTAAATATCCCAAATCTCATTCGCAACTTGTTTTTGTCAGTGACCCAGCAGATGAACACTGTGGCAAATACCATCCTCTTTCAATTTCAGGTCTGGAGAGTAAATAGGTGTTTCTTTTGGCAAAGAACGTGGTTTATTTTAGAAAAAAGAATTGTTATTTATTTATGATAAAGGATAATTTCTGTGATAAAAATTTCATGTCACACCTATCTGACCCCAAAGAGCCAAGCAAGGGATTATTCTGCTTTTCTTACCTTTATTTCTAGTCTGCCCTGACTTCCTGCTTTTCAAGAAATAGTAGTTTTTGTTAGAGTAAAAAATCTTACAATAGACAGCTTGCAGAGCTAATTCTGTTAAAGTTGTCTAGAAATCTCTTGAGGGAATGAGCTTCTGGTAAAATACCAGGTATTTCTCACTTCTGTCAGTTCTGGAAATGTTCTGAATAAAGCTGTTCCTGAACTATTATGGAAATTACCATGGTGGAGCTGGAACACAGATATGCAAATACCTATATCTGAGTAGAAAAGAAACTGTGAAGAAAAACTGGCATTTTAAAAGCTTCAGGAAGGGTTCTCTAATTCTTCTGAGGAGGCTGGTAATATCAAGGGAAGGGGGAGAAGTAGCCTCTCCTTTTCTTTCCAGAGGTGTTTGCTTCTAAAATGAAGAAAGCTGCCCTCGGACAAAGTCTGTTCAAGGGCCCGCAGCAGATTTGGTGGAGGAGAGGGACCATGGTGTGTGCATATTGCACCTCATACAGAGACTGACTCTGTTAGCAGTGCTTTCCACTGCTAGCATTTTAAAAAAGGCAGCTGCTAAATGGAGAGCATGTGAGGAAATGTGTGCCCTGTCCCTACTAGATGAAATCTGGCATTTTGAGAATAAAGCAGGGCCCTAGTTCCACCAGGTATAGCCCACACTGATGTGGGAATAAAGTAGTAGACTCCAACTTAGCCATGGTAATTTCCAGTGATACTAATTAATCCCGACCCATTTGTTTTAATTTGACCCAGAAGTCACACAGTTCTCTAATATCCTAAAGAAGGAAGAGATCAAGAGGAGGAGGCCTACATTTGTAGCTACACTGCTAAAATGTTACATCATATTTTTAAATAAGGAGAAAATGGTGGAAGTTTATGAGGGAGAACTCTGACGTGTATTATGGCCTCTGTAAGCAAAGCTGTGTAGAAAAGCCAGTGAGCTGGTTACAGGGCTGGAGTACATCAGTTCCTTGTGGAACCAGACAGACCAGGAAATGCTGCTAATACCTGATGACCAGGAGCATTGGCTCTGCTACTTACAGAGTCCTTGAGGAGAAATGATGGAACATGTTTGTGCTCCATGGTGCTCCAAATTCTGTGACTCTCAGTGGTCTCAGTGTCTGACTGGGGAATTGCATCCTTCAAATACCTTTTGCTGCACTCCCACAGGCTGTGACGATGTACAGCACAGACCTGGGCTAGTTTGAGTTTGTCCTGGAAGCTTTATTG
>VYZP01073491.1:3995-16236 GCA_013400635.1 Hypocryptadius cinnamomeus | reverse complement strand
AAAGGTTAAGATGACAAGATCTCAAGTTAGAGTAAAAATAAAGCAAAGGCAGCCAGTGTTCTTTCAGGCTTGCAGGTGTGCAGTGGCTTCTCTGTGGAGCTGCTGATAAAGTCCAAGCTGAGTACATAAAGCCTGAAATCATCTGTTTCTGTGCTGCTTGTAATAGGGCTCAGGACATGTGTTCACATCCTGGCAGGTACAGCTACCTCAGCACAGGGTGCTTTATCAGGAAAGTGCAGTGTGTGCTTTGTTAGATAGCACAGGGTGGTGTTCAGATAAGCAGTGAAATGATATAAGTGCACCTTTGTTCTTAACGTGATGAAGGGGCTTCTTGTGTTGTAAAAATCAACTCCCCCTCCCCTACTCAGTCTATTAAATATTTTCTAATTGTCTGGGAAGTTAAAAGGTCTGAAGCTTCAGTTTAGTCAGTTTATGAGCAACACCTGCTGGGTAGAGTTGCAGCCTCAGTTCTTTGTATTCAAGGAAAGTCTGCTCATAAAGCCTGTGAAAGTGCTGGGGTAAAGCTAGGGTGGTAAAATGGGATGTTTTTTGTAAATGAATGTTTGAAAGTACACTTTTGTCTTCTGTGGGTGTGAGCATCCAACCAAGCTTAATAGAAATACAGTGATGTCTGCAATCCTATTTCTATGCAGCTATCAGGATTAGTCATAGGTTTGTTAAAGTTGAAAAATGCCTGTAAGATCATCAAGGCCAACTATTAATGTAGTACTGCCAGGTTCACCACAATTTTTGGTGTGATACCTTGAGAGAATACTGAGGAGGTGGTAGCAGGGAACCTCTTCAACATCTCAGCTCTGAGATTAATCTCTTCCTTTCCAGCTGCATGTAGGAATCCTTCTAAGGACCAGCTGTTGGGGAGTGGGGTTTCCTTTTCCAGTGGGAGTTTCTTCTGTCATCTTGTCACCACTTGGGTAGTTCTTCTTGTAAATTTGAGGCTTTCCAATTATGCTGCATATAATTATGGGTTAAAAAACATTTAGGCTGTGCACTGTAGTTTTGATACATGCTTGGGAGTTTCAGTGTTGAGTTGACATCAAGTGTGTTTTTAGCAGCTTACTCTTTTTAAAATCCTCTTTTTAAATCCTTCTAATTGCATAAATATTTTTCCAAATGTTTGTTTGGGTTTTTTACAGAATGAAATCGTAGCATATTCCATAAACTGGGCAAAATGATGCATTTTTTTTTTCTTAGAGGAATAAATGACCTCTATTTTACTCTAAATTTATAGACTATGAAATAAGACATAACTTAAAGTTTGACAGGAATCCCAATTTCTGAATAGCAGCTGTGCATCCCCAAGTTTTATTGAGGTGGAGCTATTTGTGAAGTCTGTGTATTATGAACAGTTCTTATCTGCTTGGGAATTCACAACAAGCAGTCAGTGTACCTTATAAACAATTCAGGATTATTGACAAAAGCTGCTTGCAAAGGTGACTCTGCCCTGTTTATTTCTGGTAAAATACTTGTTGTAGTCAACATTTATTATAGCCACATGACCTCGTTTTGATCTTAATTTCCTGCTTCTGTTCATAGATAGAGAAAAAAGCCCTAATAAAATACTGGGATTTCCAGTTGTTCTTCACCAGTGTCCTGATCTTACACTATTTGTATATTTGCCATTGGAAATAAATTCTTGGTGTCTTAAACCATATATTTCACCTTCATGCCACTTGTTGGAACAAGGTATAATACCAGGATGTTACTACATGACGTGCATCTGTTGTTACCTAATCTGTTTCTTTGAAGTGCTGCCTTAAAATCATCCTCCTACGTACCAATTTATCCACTTAAACCCATGACTGATTTCTAGAAGTGACAATTTCTGACACTTTGGACAGTTTTATTTTTTGAACTAAAAAGTCTGTTTTTCCTTGGTTGTACATAAAAATTTCAGACCTGTCAATCCAGTAACTTGTAACAGGCTTTGTTCTGTGTCCCTGTAATTAACTGCGTTAGTGTGTAACAGTCTTTTTTGTTTTTTCTTTCTTTTTCCTTTGATTAACTCTTGTTTAATGGATTGCTTTCCTCTTGTGTTCTGATTATGAAAAGAGGTCACAAGTTTTAAATTTGCTGTTCAGTAGCTGTTTTTTACCATATGCTGTTGGGGCTTACAAATTCCTTGCAGCAACTCTACTTTATTGTGTCCTTCTAGAACCCCCGTCTGCTATGGTCAGCCTCAGAGCTGGCTTCATCTACATAAATTGGGCTAACAATGATCATGAATCTGCTGCTAACTGAAAGGAACACAGTTTTTTAAGTGTTATGTGCTGGTAGCTATTCCAAATTGTTTAATTCCAAGACTGATGTTTATATGTGATGCATCTTTGAAGGAGTCCAGGAGATTGAACAGGGATTGTGATAAGCATAAATGGCATAAAATGGCTCCTTTCATACCTCCTCTGCTTGGGTAGAGGAGGTGCAGTACTTTAAGTGTGACATTAAATTGAACAACCAAGTCTGAGATAGTTATTCCCAGTGTTCCCGTGAGGGAAAGTAGAATTTTAAAATCTCTTCATGGGATGTAGGTTTGAGCACGTGAGGAGCAATGTCAGCTGGGCAGGTTGTAACACTGCAGAAAGCTGCTCTGAATTGTCACTTCGAAACTGTGTACATATCCAGTATGGATTTGGGAGCAAACATGCCTGTTCTTATATTTTCCTATTAGTTTCACTTATGATTTTGTCATTGTTTTCTCCAGTGGTCCATAACCCTCTCATAAAGGTCTCCCCCACTTAAAAAAAATAACAGCCAAACAAAAAATTTACATGCTGGTGGACTTGACTTCTTTTTATGAAAAAATATGGATGGAGATGTTCATATATTCAGTTTTATTTCTGTTCATGTAAATCCCTTTGTTCTACATCCTGGTCTATGAGTTCCATAGTGGCTTCTTGAATGGATTATGTATTTTTTGGATTTTGCTTCTAGCTGAAGTCCATATTAATTTCTGAACTCTTATAAGTTCTGATAAAATTCTCTTGATAAGGTATGAATCTGTTAAACCCACTTCATTGTATCATAACTCTGTTTTGAAGTTACCTAACTTAAGATATTAAGTTTTTACAAGAGCAAAAACACAGAAATGATCCAATTTGTGTCCTATGCTAGCTTCAGCTCCCTGAGAGCTCTTGAACAAACAGAAACTACAGCACTTGGGATTGTGCCAGATGGTTTAAAAATTCCCTAGAGAATAAATAAATCTAACTAGTGTTGTATATTTCCATCACATTTGAGATTACCCTTGAAGTTGAGAGTTTTGTTGTTTCTCCTTGAAGTTTACCAATATCTACTATATAGAAACGTATGGAATTGTTTCAGAAGCCCTTGTGGGTGTCATAGGTGAAATGGAAGGCACACCTGTGAATCCCACCAGAGAGAGACACACCTTGTCTTCCAAGTTTGGATGCTGGGGATCACAGAATGTGTAGTTAAGAAATATGCCTAACTTTTATGATACAATGTTTCCTCGCTGGCTCTGCAAAACAAGTTTCAGGCTTGACTTCAGTGAGAACAGGACATTCAGTCATGACCAAGAATAGATTCCTAGCATAGATAATTCCCAGATCAACTAAGCTCCCCCAGGGGAGAGAGAGTTGATGAGCAGGAGGAATGACATTCACTGTTTAGGGGACTTTTTTTTCTGATTTCTGTTACTAGTTTGTGTGTTCACTGCTAACTCTCATCAGCAAGCTGGCTTCCAGTTGCAGAGAGAAATCTTTCATAATCTGAGCTATTGGAAGTAAAAAATAAGCTGTAGAAGGACAAAGTTGTGGATAAACTGAGTTTTAATTTCCTCAGTCAAGAGGGAACTGTTGACTTCCATGAGAGAACAACTCACATACTTATTTCTGAAACTTTAAGTTATTTGAAGGAGTATCTTGCTTTGATGGCAGCTGAGCATGACAAGTAATACCTTAGGTGAAATTATAAAGAAACTCTTGTAAGCTGAAGTGAATGGGATTTACATTATCCTTCCACATAATTTATTTAAATGACATGAGAACACTGCTGTGTCAGTGGCAAAATCACTCTTCCCTTCTCATCCCTCGCCCATCAGACCAGAAATAAGAGTTTCTATTTCCAGTCCAGACAAGAGCCACATGATGGGATTTGCCATGTTACAGCTAAGTGTATTTTTACCAAGCCCTAGACATTAGGACTGTACTGCCCTTCTCCTTTACAAGCAGGGGACATACCTTACACAGGTATCCAGCTAAGATGTGCCAATAGTACTGATGTGTGGGGGCTGCCCTGGCTGGACACCAGACACCCACCAAAGCCATGCTTTCACTCAGCTGGACAGGGGTGAGAAAATATAACAAAAGGCTTGTGGGTCAAGGTAAGGACAGGGAGAGATCACTCACAAATTACTGTCATGGGCAAAGCTGACTCAACTTGAGTTTAATTTATTACCAATCAAATCAGAGTAGGGTAATGAGAAAGAAAACCAAATCTTGAAAACACCTTCCCCCGACCCCTCCTTTCTTCTTGAACTTGACTTTACTCCTAATTTTCTCTACTTCTTCCCCCTCAGCAGCTCAGGGGGACAGGGAATGGGGATTCATTACACACTATCTGCCACTCCTTCCTCCTCAGGAGCAGGACTGCTCACACTCTTCTCCTGCTCCAAAGTGGGACCCCTCTGAGAGGAGAAAGCTCCTACCAACTTCTCCAATCTGGGTCTTTCCCACGGGTGCAGTTCTTCAGGAACAGACTGCTCCAGCATGGGCCCCTCCCACAGGGTGTAGTCCTTCAGGAACAGGCTGTTCTAGCATGGGTCTCCTGCTGAAGTCTTGCCAACAAACTGTCTTCACTGTTGGCTTCTCTCTCTATGGGTCCACAGGTCCCTGCCAGGAGCCTGCTCCAGCATGGGCTTCCCGTGGAGTCACAGTCTCCTTTGATCTTCTGCTGCTCCAGTGTAGCATTCTCCACGGGCTGCAGGTGGATCTCTGCTCCAGAATGGATCTCCACGAGCTGCACGGGCATAGCTGCCTCACCATGGTTGCATCACGGGCTGCAGGGGAACCTCAGCTCTGGCTCCTTCTTCACTGGCCTTGGTGTCTGCAGGGCTGTTCCCCTCATGTGTTTTTGTTTTGCTGTCCTAGCTGCTGTTGCACAGGTTTTTTTCCTCTTCTCAAACACATTATCCTGGAGGGGCTACCGCCATCACCACAATGGAGGATGATGGGTCTGTCCTGGAGCTGGCTGGCATTGACTTTGTTGAACATTGGGGAAACTCTGGGAGCTTCTCATGGAAGTCACCCCTGCAGTCCCCTTTGCTACCAAAACCTTGCCACATGAACCTAGTAGAACTACTAGAATGAAGATGCTGCTATGGAAGGTGAAGCAGTGTGGGCTTTGCTCTGCATTAATAATGAACTGAAATTCTAGAACTCCTGGGTTAATTTGTCACTGTGTTGTTAGGACTTCATAATGCCAATGCTACTCTTCCTGTGAATATTGTTATCAAAAAGTTAGCTGCAGTTACTTAATGCAGCCTAGCTGTTCTTCTTACCTATGTGATCTCAAGCCAATTCCAAAAATCCTACTGTTTATGCTGTCAGGCAGTGCTGTGCAGCTGCTGGTGCAGAAATACCTAGCACATACCAGGCACAATAAATTCAGAATACAAAGTTTGGCAGTACTGAAATAAATAACATCTACCAGTAGCAATTAGTGAAGCAGTGCTAAAGTTGCTTTACCTGATGTATATGAAAATGTTGCCTAAAGAAATGAGTAGATCCTCCCTGACAAGCTCAGAAACAACTCCTTCCCACCCATCTTGACTCTATATGCCTGTTGTGCTTTCTTATTTACACAGTGATTAAGTGACTCTATGCTCCCCTTTTCCCTTCAGTTTTGTAGAACCCATACTCATAGCCAAAACAAAATGCTCTCACAGACTTTTTGGAAATAAATGTGATGGGTCTCCTGGGTCTCTATCACACCCTTAGCCTGCTTCATGTATGTCACTATTGGTGCAAGAGTCTTGCCTTATAGAGCTGTTTCTCTGGAAGTTCCTTGCTGTCTGTTTACTTTATTGACTGCTTTATATCAAAGCTTTCTGGGAAAGCATTTTCTTTTCTCTTCCCCTTGGGTCTTGTGAGTTGTTTTTGTTTTGGTTTGGTGTTTTTGGGGTTTTTTATTATTAGTAGTAGTAACAGTAAATCTGTAGCTTTTAGAATATCTCTATGTTAAAACTTAAAGGACCATGCATTTAATTATTTTCAGCTATTAAATCTGAAATACTTGCCCATCCAGCTGTGTCTGTATGGATTTACATTTGAACACTGTAACTACCTAATGATTTAATTCTTTTTATAGCTACTAACAAGCTGATGAAATCTTAATATTTTAAACAGTTAGAGATTGACAAGATTAGACTAATGTGACTCCCAGGGAGAGTAGTATTCAGTGTTTTGTCCTGTGCTAACTTTGCCTTCAGGTGTGGTATTCATTATTCGCCTGACTCCTAGGCAAAGTGGTGGTTCAAGACTGGTGCTGAAGGAAGTCTAGTTAGGTGGAAGTTCCCAGCACCTCATTTCAAAGCAGTTGGTAATTCAGCATCTGGATGAGTATGGCTTTGAAATCCTTCCTTGCTGTGTTTATGCTTGGGTTGTTATCTGGGAAGAGTTAATAGTGCTGCTGGTTGCTCAGGCATTTGATACTGTCACAAGACAGGGCAGTTGCTCTTGTGAGCTGTGGGATGAGCAGACAAGCTGGAACGTGTGCAGATGTGTGTTTCCAAAGTACTAGAAAACTACTGAACAGTACTTGGCAGGTATGGCAAAGCTGCTGAAATGCTACTAGGTTGCAATCTGTTTTCTTTATACTCTGTCCACATTGTCTGATGAATCATGTGCATTTGTGTTTCACAGATTTTTAGTGAATGTTCCTGTCACAAAAGGAGCCTTGAACCCAGTAGTAACACTTTTTGTCTCTGCCACAGTATCTCCTGCTGCATGACACTGCTCTTGGTGTCCAACTTCCCGTAAGCAGAACCTTTTTTAAGGGAAATTTGTAGTGTGAAACCTCTCACTGCAGTTGAGAGTTGAGTCGGAAAACATCAAATAGGGAAAGAAGGAACTCCTTGGTTTCAAGTCATTGAGGAATTTCTAGCCTCATTAAAGGAGCTGGAAGTTATTGCAGTGCCTGACCTTTTGGACCAAGGACACCCACATCTGCTGAACTGAATAAAATCTAACTTTTCCCATCTCCCAGAGCCAACACTGAATTAAACCACTTACCTTCTTGTTCTTCAGTGATAGTAAAAGAATGTGGTTATTGTAGTGAACAAGTTATAAAAGTGGTGTCATCCATGGGTGTCATGGTAGGTTTTAACCAAATCTGGGATGGTGCTCACTTTAGGGGTCTTCATGATCTGCCATGTAGGAGTCCTGAAATCTTGATCTCTTGACTAGGGATAAACCAACCAAAGTGTGTTTGTTTCATAGTGAATCAACATGTTCATTAATATTTTAAATTTAAAATCTTGAGAACTTCTATCTGAAGCTACAGAATTAAAAAATTACCACATTCTTAAACATGGTGCATAGAGCATTTGTTTCAGTATTGCTACTTTAAATCTGCTCAAATGAAGTTCATGATCTTCTGATCTGTGTTGGAGAAGTAGATAGTGACCATAAATGGGCAAAATGCTTCAATGAGCTCTCCAACTTTCCCTCCTACCCCCCCAAAAGGAAATGAATGCAGAGAATGCATTAATTGTTTGGGACTGTCCACGTGACAGCCTTATCTTCTCAGGCAAGCCCTTTTAAAAATAGGGCATGTGTTAAACGTGATGGAGTTTTAAAAACAATGTCTTTAATAAACCTCTTACTAGAACTGCCAAGTTAAGCTAGACACAGTTTTCAGGAGAAAATTCCTAGCTAATATCTGAATTTGTACTTTTGTAGTTTGTAAGAACTTGGCTTAAAGAAGTTTAAGAAGAGCTGCTGTTCCAAGCAAGCTGTACTTTGCTAAGTCTTTCACTGGGGACTGTGTCCTAAACTTGGAAACTAACTTGCATATGCTCAAAGTATGAAACTGCTAGATTAATTGTTTTGCTAATCTACATATTCAAGAACATAAGGATCATCATGAGACCTCTGTACTGATGCTTCTGTGGGTTGCAGAGTACTCAAGCTGAGTGAATTTGAGCTGTATCTGAAAGGTGGAAAAGCATCAAGCCTGACTGGCCTAAACATAGGAGCAAAATACTGAGTGCAAGAATCTTCCTTGTGCTGTCACTGCCATCCCTGAAGTTCTTGGATACAGCACTGTCGAGTGCTTGCATAAAGAAAGGCACCTATTGTCTGCTCAGGCATCTAAGCCATCTTGGAACTCTTTGACATTCTCTCCTGTTAAGTAACTTGATCCACCTTCTATCATTATACTGCTTACTTAAATTTGGATATTTGGTGTAGAAGCACCTTGTGTGTGTCTGTGTGTGTGTAGCACACAGAATGTGTTAGGTGATCCACAAGTTTCCAGCTGCAAATTAGATACTGTGATGGTTTGCTAAATGTATGCTATGCAACTCTGGTACTTTTTTCTGCTTGTTGACTGTATCAAAACTCATCAGTGTAAGTAATTCCTGAGTTGGTCCTGAATAAGAATTATTTTGAAAACTGAATTTGACTTCATCTTAGCTTACCTATTTAAAAAAAAGATCTGTCTTTAGGGTGGTGTGGTAGTAGTCTTCAGCTTTGCCTTTGGCAGGAGCATGTGATCTTCCCAGTGTGTGGCATGAGGCTCAATGTGAGAGTAAAATACATGCACTACTCTGTAGCAGTTCTTCAGAAGGAAACCTAGCTGGGTCTTGACCAGTCATCTGGGAAAAATATAGGCTGGGCAAATAGGAGGAAGATTGTCTCCTGAAAGCAAAACTTTATTCTATGCAATCCTTTAATGTTCCTCTATGCAACCAATCCTTTAATGTGTTTTCTGATGCTTTAAGCTTTGGCTAAATCCATGAGCCTGTAGAGAAGAAATGTGAAAGCACTAGCAGCCAGGGATGGCAGTTAGCTTGAAGCTCCAAAAACTGCTTTCACTGAAACTTTCTTTGCCAGCCCCTGTGTTCCAGCTTTCTGCTACTGGGCTTGTGTTGGCCCAGACATGCAGCAGAATGAATTGGAGTTGATGGCAGATGCTTATTTCTGCCTGCTGAGAACCTGACTTGGAGTTTTCTAAGCTGTTATTTTTAGACTGTACAGTAAGTGCAGATGGGTTATAGAAATGCTCAGTAATTTGGCTGTTACTTCTTTCTCTTTGGGATAGCATTTCTCTTGGCTGAAAATCCTCCGTATTTCTGTAAAAACAAAGATATCAGTATTCCTTTAGTAGTAAGTCAGCTGATGGAGGCAGATTCTTCTGTTCTAGATTCTAAATACCTCTAGCATACACAAAGTCAGCAAATTGCTTGTCTGACTGCATAAGTTGAATGACACTGAGCTGGTCTTTTATCTTTTTATTGGAAAGATGCATTTTTAATGGTGAAAACTGGTAAGTGGAGCTCTGTCACCAGAGTGGAAAACTGCAGAATGCAGCAGGTTTTGAAGTACAACAGGTCCTAATGATCAGTGCTGGACTAACTGGATGGCAGTAAAAACATTTATAGCAGTTAAAGGAAAACAATTTTTTCCCTCTCCCACCCATGTTTCTAGTTGAGAATAGTTACGGGTATCTGCACTTTGGCTGGCATTTGGTTGTGGTTTTTTTTAAGATAAGAACTTTGCCTCCTTGTCAAATGCCTGGTACATAGCAGGATATGATATGCAGCTTGTTTTGTCTCTGTTCATGTTTTACTGCTGTGGTTGGATTCTCCTATCTTGTGAATATGCAAGTTAACATTAACTAAAAGGAGACTCATTCCAATTGCTCCTAATTTTTTCTCACATGACGTTACTTTCTTATTGATAGATGTCAAACTCCCAGTAATTAGCAAAGCACAGGGTGTTGATTTCTGAACAGTATCCCGTTTCTCTTTTGTTTGCTTTGAAGCGTACATAGCTTGTTGATGAGTGGGGTGCATTATTCAAATCCAGCAGTGCGGATGCTTCCAGCCCCAAGTCAGGAAATACTTGACTTTTGAAGAATAACGGCTGCCGCACGGATTTCTGGCTCTGCTGTGATATCCTGAAACGAGCCTGAGGAAGTGCCGTGACAGCACTGCCAGCCCTCTCTGAGAGGGGGATCCTTTCTGCACTCTCTTATCCCAGGAATCTGTTCCTGAGTCTTGGTGTTCATGACACTGAAGTTTGGTGACAGCTCTGCTTGGACATGCCTCTGCTTCTGAGCTGGATCTCACACCAGAAGGTACTGTCTGCTCCTGTTGTGTGTGTGGGAAGTTCATTCAGCTCCCATCTCTTTGTGCAGTGGAAGGGATCTGCCACTGCACTGTGCGTGGGGATGGTGTGAGAGGGGCTGAGCTTTTTCCTTGTCTTGAAAGTAATTGCCTTGCTAGAAATGCTGTCATTAAGTAGCCACATTTGTTAGGCATGTTTGTTAGATAAGTACTTCACAGTCACACTTATGTTTATAAGCCTTATGGTATGAAGAGGGGCTTTGCTTTGTTAATAAATTCCAGACTGAAATTGTCCATGTGGAAGCTAGACACAAATTAGGATGAGCTGCAGCTTCTCTGCACAGTGAAATTCTGTTCATCTGTGGAAGTAATGGAATCCAGACAGTGAATTTTTTTCTTCTTTGCAATATCCATAGCATTCAAGTTCTAAGCTTGGATTAAAATTGAAAGCACTACTCAGTAATTACAGAGGGATGCATTTGAAAGTTATCCTTCCAGCCAAAAGGGGACATCCACCTTTCTTCACTGGAGGCTCTTATAAATTCAAAGGGTTGGTTTTTTTGGTTGTTTTTAATGCTTCCACTTCTGTCACTGCTGTACAAGAAACCATGTAGTGTTACAATGGAGATGCTCTGCCCTTTCTAGACTTGTGACAAAATGGTCTATTGTTATGCTGCATCAGGCATGATTTAGTAGGCTCAACAGTCTCTCTGTTTTGCAACTTAAAGATATTAGTGATAAATACTCATAACTGAAGTTCTGGTTTTGAGGTTTTAAGGGTTGTGGCAGCTGGAGTTAATTTTAGCAAAACCTCAGTTACATGACATGAGATGAATTTGGTGGTAATTATTTTTCTGCAGTTCTCCCTTTGGTTTTAATCTACACTTTGGTCAGAAGAAAGACCTTGCATTCCTTATATCAGTTAAAGTGGTGTTCCTTTCTAACATGAAGATATTATTCTGTGTAGAACACAGTGAAGTGTCTTGATGTATAGTAGAATATTTCTTGGCAGTACTAATCACATGCCCTTTGTGCAGTGTGCTACTAATGTATGAGGAAGGTGTTTGCTCTCCTTTATGAATTAATCCTGTTGCAGGTCTAGTCACAAGGGACACAACTAGCCCTTGAATTGCAGAGCGGGAATTAGCTGAGTGCTGCCACCTTATTCTGCAGAGGTCCCTGCCATGGATGATGTTCTGCAGTAGCTCAAAAGGTCTCAAAGCAAGTCTCAAAAGCAAGATCATAGGTGTGGGGTACAAATAGAGGAGATTAGGGATTATCTGGCTAAAACTGGTGCTTTCATTAGTTTTGACTATCAAAACTCTACTGCCTGTGGTAAATGAATTTTGTGTCAGTGTCATGCTTTATTTATTATGTTGCTTTTTCAGATTGGAATCTAATTGTATGTGATGCAGAGCTTGGCCTGTGCCATTTGTTCTCATTTGAGTACAGCTAGCTTTTCCTTTTTGAATCGCCACTTATTGAATATGGTCTGTTTGGGTGAAGACTGGTTCATGCAATCTTAGGCTAGTCGGATGTGAATAACAAATTTGATTTGGGTTCCCAAGTGTGGGGTTGGGTTTTTTTTTTTCTTTTTCTGTAATTACTCTTACTAGAACAAATATATTTCCCTGGGGGAAAATATTGCCTCTTCAGTGACATTATAGAACGCTTCTCACTTGCCTCTTACATTGCAGTCTTGTTTGGTTGGTTTTGGTATTGGGGTTTGGTTTTTTGGTTTCTTTTTTCGCAACCAAGTTTTTTAGTGTTGCTCACACTGAAGAGCCAAACTAGTATCACAGGTTTAGTTTTGTACTTATGGTACCCACTGTCCATCCTTGTCTTATTGCATATGCCTCTTGCATTTGGAGGCATTTTTTGGAACAGGCCCTTAGGAAGGATCTCTGCTCTTGA
>VYZP01073490.1:9532-21162 GCA_013400635.1 Hypocryptadius cinnamomeus | reverse complement strand
CCCCATTCCTGGAGGGATTCAAAGCCCTGTGGATGTGGCACTTGGGGACATGGGTGACCTTTGCAGTGCTGGGAATGGTTGGATTCCATCCCAGAAAGTTTTCCCAGCCCCAATGATTCCCTGGCTCCAACAATCCCATCCCAGCAAGGCAGGGAGCTGGATAAACCATTCCCAGTGGGGTTGGGGTGGAAGGCTCATCCCACCCATGGCTGAGGGAGGCTGAGCCAGGCTCAGGGGTGCCCAGGGCTGATTCCAGCTGGGAATTCCGTGCTCTGGAGCAGCCCAGCATTCCCTGATCCCATTTTTTATCCTCTTTTTGGCCTCCAGCTGTGCCAGGGGAGGTTTGGATTGGATTTTAAGGAAAATTTCTCCATGGAAAAGGTGGTCAGGCATTGGAACTGTTCAGGGTAGGGGTGGAGTCCCCATTCCTGGAGGGATTTAAAGCCCTGTGGATGTGGCACCTGGGGACATGGGTGGCCCTGGCAGTGCTGGGAATGGACACAGACTCCATGTCTTAGAGGCCTTTCCCAACCTAAATAATTCCATGATTCCCTGATTCCATGATCTTGTGTCCAAACAGAACAAGGAAAAGAAAGGTCATGTTCCTTTTTTTTTTTTTAATACATATTTTTCGGGCCCTCCCAGTGATTTTTCCCTTTAAAACAACTTCTCCTTCCTCATTCTCCTTCACACCTTTTCCAAATCTATGGATTCTCCTATTCCATAAATATTCCCACAGCCAGGCTTGGAGTCGTGTAGCAGCAAAGCCCAATCCAGCCCTGGGAAAGCCACTCCTTCCCTGAGGCTCCTGTTCTGGAGTTCTCCCTTCCCAGAGGGAATCCAGGGACTGGGAAGTTTCTCCAGAACCAAGCCTGGGCTCCAAACAGAAAAACAGGAATCTGGGAGTGGCTTCTCCAGGCATGCAGAGTGGAGAGAGAAATGTTGGATGTGGCAGGAGCTGCAAACACAGGGGCTGCAAATTCCTGCTTTCCCAGAGAAACCCCCACTGTCCTTCCAGAACTGGATCCTGGAATGGGTTGGCTTGGAAGGGACCTTAGAGCCCATCCAATCCCATGGGCAGTGACACCTTCCATTATCCCAGGGTGCTCCAAGCCTCATCCTGGTTGAAGCATTCTTTTCCAGCCTCAATAATTTGGGAATTCTGTGTTCATACCCCCATGAGAATTCCCAGTGCATCCAGGTTGTCCAGGGAATGAGCCCTGGGAAAAGAGGGAGTGGCCTCAGCCTGGGCCAGGAGAGGTTTGGATTGGATATTTGGGAATTTCTCCATGGAAAGGAGTCTCCAGCCATCCCAAATCCCTCCAGGCTTTGTTTTCCTCCTTCTCCTGTCAGGACAAGCAGGAGTTTGAATATCCCAGGTCTCCTCCCAGCTTTCCATGGAGACAGAGCCTAAAATCCTCAGCAAGGAGAAAATTGGGATCAGATTCCCACCCAAAGCACATCAAGCAGAACAAAATGCCAGAGATTCATCCCAGATGGAATCCTGGAATGGTTTGGGTGGGAAGGGACCTCAAAGCTCATTCTGGGGACACTGGTTGAAGCATTGGAAGGACCACAGGGAGCTGCTCATCCCTGTTCCCTAAACCCATGGATTGTCTCTCCTCTCTCCTAGACAGGACCCCTCAGGATGAGTGGAACCTGCTCTACGTGGCTGTGACCAGAGCCAAGAAATGCCTGCTGATGTCCAAATCCCTGGAAAACCTTTTATCTCTGGCTGGAGTAAGTGAAACCTTCCCAGGGCAGGGGAATCCTGCTGTAGGGGTGAGTCAAAGCACCAAAGGATTATCCTGAGATCCATCCTGATCCTGGGATTCATGCCATAGGCTGCTCCTTGTGCTGGCACACACCAGAATAGTAGGAATCACTTTTATTCCTGCATTTTGCTGCTCCATCAGAGATTCCAGTAGGAAGACACAGGACTGCAGTGGGCTTTTTGCATAATTCTTGCTTTTGGACGTTGTTTTCCACAGATCCTGAGTTTTTATCTCCATGGAAGTGTGGAGGTTCCCTTTTCCCTGCCTGCAGGGCCTTCCAGCTCTTCCTTTATCTCCTTCCTTCATCCCTTTCCCTTTCCCTTTCCCTTTCCCTTTCCCTTCCCCTCCCCTCCCCTCCCCTTTCTCCTCTCCTCCCCTTTCCCCTTTCCTTTCTCCTCTCCGCCATTGGCTTCTGGAGCTTTTTCATCATCAGGAATTTGGGGTTTTGTTCCTTCTTTAAATCCAATCATGTTCCAAGTCTCTTCCTTAGGGGCTAAAAAAATTATGGAGCAACGTTCAGCTTCCCTCAGCTCCCACTGAGGGGTGAAATTCCCTTTTCTCTGTATTTCCTAGGAGCGTTTCCTCCAGGTGGAGCTGCTGAGTGAGGCTGGGAAGGACAAGGATGGAGCTCCTGTTGCTTGTTGTGTGTCAGGATGTTCAAAATCCCTGGAAGTCAGCTCCGGGCTGGTGGTGAAGAAGCTCCCATTGACTCACGTACGTCCCTTCCCTGGGATTTGGGATTTGGAAGCCTTCCTGAGCCATTCCAGTCCCAGTTCTGAGCAGGGAGTTCAGCTCCCCATCCATTTCCTGGTGCTCACAACCAGGGGTGAATTCCAAGGGTAATTCCAGGTCGTGTTGCACTTCCCACAAATCCATTCCATCCCAAACGTCCCATCAGAGACCTCAGGTGGATCCAAATCTGGGGTTTTGTAGTGTCAGATCCCATGTGTGACTCTTGGAGTCCATGGAGTATCCAGGTGGGATTGGCACAGCACCCCTGGCCCCAGTGACAGTCCCCCTTTTGGGGCCAGGTTTGGCTTTGGTGCCACCTGGATCCTTGTCCAGAGGGTGCTGGGAAGGCCGAGCTCCGTAGGGAACACGAGGTCAGTGTGTGCAGCTCCATGTCCAGGACAAGGGACAGGACAAGAGAGAACAGCCCCAGGCTGGGCCAGGGGAGCTTCAGGGTGGGCACTGGGGACAATTCCCTCATGGAAAAGGTTTCCAAGTGTGAGAATGGGCTGCCCAAGGCAGGGGTGGAATTCCCATTGCTGGAGGGATTGCAAAGCCCTGTGCATGTGGCACTTGGGGACGGGGGTGTCATGCCTCAGGTTCAGCTTTTCTATTTTTCACATTCTGTGCTGCTTTGGTGTGTGGGTCTGAGCTTCATATTATGGGATGGTGAGCTCTGTGCACAGAGCAGGGAGACAAAACAATTCCTGCTCCAGCTGGGCACCAAGGACAAATGATCCAAATCTCAGGCCCCAGAGCACAACCAGCGTGGGCTGGAGAGAGAAAAACAAGCAGGATGGGAGTGCATGGGCTAAAGCTGGAATTGGCCAATGAACTGCAATCTGCACATGGAGCAGAGCTGATCACAGGGAGAGACCCCGGGAGCGCTCGTGCATTTTGGGACCATTTTGGTTCATCTTGGGTGCAGCCCTGGCTGGGCTCTTGTGCTGCCCAAGGTGGATCCATGGAGGAGATCCTTGGGATAAATCCCTGCTTTATTCTGGAACTCCATCTAGCCTCTGTTCTAGGTCAGCCTTCACAGGGCATCAGTTCACCTTGGAGTAGTTGGACTTGATGTCCTTAAAGATCTTTTCCAACCATTCCATGGTTCTGTGTGGGATTTCCCTTGCTTTGGGCACATCATGGCTCCCTTCCCTGGACTGTGGCAATGCTGGGAAGCTGAGGTTGTGTTCCTGCAGCTTCCTCTTCCCTGAAATCGCCTCTTTTCCTCCCACAGAGCGACGGCAGCCAGGATCCAGGGGGATTCCTTTGCCAGGCTTGCACCTGGCTGTTCTTCGGCTCCCTGACTCCTCTCACCTCTTTCCCAACAATCCAGTAGGAGCCCATCCAGCTCTAACAAAGCCCTCCAGCTTCCCAGAGCTATCCTGGATGTGGGACAAATCCTTTTGGCACATCCCAGCTCCAAAATCAAGTGGATATTGGAGCAGGATTTCAGCCCAGCTCCAAAATCAAGTGGATATTGGAGCAGGATTTCAGCCCAGCTCCAAAATCAAGTGGATATTGGAGCAGGATTTCAGCCCAGCTCCAAAATCAAGTGGATATTGGAGCAGGATTTCAGCCCAGCTCTAAATTCCAGGCGGATGTTGGAGCAGGATGTTCCCAGCTCCAGAGGAACTTCCAGGTTCTCTGGGGACAATGTGATGCCTTTCCTCCAGCCCTTCCTCATCCACCAGGAGCTGGGAATGGGATATCCAGAGGAATCTGCACTTTAGGAGTGGATCAGACAGAGCAGGGTTCATTTTGGAACCGTCTTCCCCCCGTCACCAGTGTCCAAATTTTCTGAATATATCATTCCTGGAAATCCCTCTGACCCTCTAGAAGAAGAGGAAACACAACGCTGGAAAGTATCCAAAGAAAGTTCATTTCTTGAAAACAAACTGTTTCTGTCCAGCCGTGGGAGGAAATCATAAATCTCTCCCAGTGAATTCATTTTCCATCCTTGCAGCTGAGGGGTTTTCCTGAATTCTTTCCCTTCTCCATGCAGCCAACCAGGAAGGAAGAAATGAGGCAGCAGCAGAAAAATTCCTTTGGCTTGGTTCCAGCCAAACTCAGGGACAAACTGGAGAGGGATTTCCAATCCTGAAATTAAATTTGTAGCCAAAAAAAGCCTTAACACTTCCTTTGTGTCTCTTCCCTACGCTTAAATACCCTTTATTTCCCAGGAATGCTCAGGTGGATCATGCTCTCCTGCCTTGTGCCACAATTCCAGAGCCTGTGCCATGGGAAATCGAAACTGAAAGTGGTTTAAGGAATCTGCCCTTGGACACAGCCTGGAGCTGTGGGCTGTGCCTGCTGCAGGAATCTCAACACATCCATTTTTTCCATTCATGGAGCTGCTTCCCTCCCTCTCCTTTCACTTTCAAAGCTGACTCCAGGAATGCATTCCCAGCCTGGAGTGGGCATTGGATCAGGCACCTGCAGTGCTCCCTCCCAGCCTCTCCTGTCTCCCCAGCATCCCGGTTCCTTGGGGCAGGGATGTGCCCAGTGCTGTGCCTGTCACACATCCCCGGATCAGAGGCACAAACAGGACAAGAGCAGCCAGGAAAAGCCATGGAATTCCAGCTGTTGGATCCCTCCTGCTTCCCAGGCTTTTTGAGAACTGGCAGCTCCGGAGGATAGGAATGAACCCTTCATTTCCGTGGTGTCCGATGGGAATCTCCTTGGTGCTGTGGGGATGGATTCATCCCAATCCAGTCTTTCCCATCCGGTTAAAGAACCCACTGCTCTGTTATTTTTTATATAAAATATATTTATTTATACATAAAAATAAAGAGCTGCCTTTTCCAGAGTGTAAGGAAACAAGTGGATAAAACCTGGATAAGGAAACAACAACTAGATAAAACCTGGATAAGGAAACAAGTGGATAAAAACTGCTGATGGATAAAGGGAAAACACACAAAGGAGAATATTCCCTAAATTGTGTTATTTGGTCCTTGATGGTGTCTGTAGAGAGACTGCTCCAGCTTGGATTCCCCATGAGCTGGTGGGGATTGGGATCCAGAGCCGGGATGGGTGCTGGAAGTGCTTCCAAAGGATCCCTGAGCGGTGTGTGGGGGTGGCATGGTCCCAACACCTTTGGCTCTGGCTCAGTGGCTGGAAGAGAGCAGGAAAGGGATGAGGATGTGGGAAAATGCTTGGCTGGTTCTCTCTCAGTCTAATTCCTGGGATTTGGGGACAAAGCTGGGAAAAGGATGAGGATGTGTGGGGAAATGCTTGGCTGGATCCCTCTCCATCCATTTTCTGGGATTTGTGGACAAAGATGGGAAAGGGATGAGGATGTGTGGGGAAATGCTTGGCTGGATCCCTCTCCATCCATTTTCTGGGATTTGTGGACAAAGCTGGGAAAGGGATGAGGATGTGTGGGGAAATGCTTGGCTGGGTCCTTCTCCATCCATTTTCTGGGATTTGGGGCAAAGCTGGGAAAGGGATGGGACAGGTATCCAGCTAATCCAACTCTATCCATGCTCCTGGACAGGGAATGGGAATTACCTGGGGCAGGGCAGCTCAGCTTCATCCCAAACCCCATCCCAACATCCCAACCCTCTCCCTACCCACCACCAGCACCCCCAGGGCCAATTCTCCCAAATCCCAGCTCCCAGTGAAGGACACCTACCCACCTTTGGGATGATCCATGGGAATCATCCATGTTCAGGCCAGGAAGAGCAGCCACGAGTCCCTGGCTGCTGCGTGTGCTCCGCCACCCCTCAGGGAAGCATCCAGAATTCCATCCTCTGGCATCCCTCGGGATGGTGGGTGCGCCCAGTGTCCCCAGGGTGGGTGCTCAGCCCGTGGGGACAATGACAGGAGGTGCCACCTCCTCATTCCCAGAGGGAATTCCCTCCATGGGGATGTCCGTCTCCGTCACCGTGTAGCCCTGCCTGGTGCATTTACGGGGGGAAGAGAAGCATCAGTGGCATTCCAAGGCTTTTCTTTGGAAAGCACAGAAGCCTTGGAAAACTCATTCCTGGGGTTTGGCACTTACTTCCTCCTCCTCCTCCTCCAGCAGCAGACGGCTGCAATTCCGATGGCCAGCAGCACCAGGAGTCCTGCGGGATGGACACTCGGGGTGAGGAGCATCTCCCAACCCATGGCTGATGAATTCCACCAAAATAGCTCCATAAGGAGCCAAAACCACTCCAGGCACTATCACAAGATCCCTCCCCACCCCCGGAGGGAAGGAATTGGGAATTCTTCTTTCCAGGAAGAAATTTGGGTGCTGAGTCCTTCCCCCACTCAGTAGCATTCCCATTGGCCATGGAATAAAGCTCCCACAGCCCCCAAAAGGGATTTGAAGCTTAAAAAAATTATAATAAGCCCCCGTTTCCCAAAGAAATTACTTTTTTCCCAGCTTACCAACAGAAGAGGCCACGGACTGGATGGAAGCTGGAAAAGAGGAGAGAAAAGGAAATTTTGAGCTGCAAAGGTAGGAAAGGGGTGGATGCTGGGAGGAGCCTCACTAAAAAGGAGGTTGGAGAGAAGGAAAAGTTCCATTGGAAAAGCAAAAGAGCCTTTCTGGATGAAACAAGCCCCGGGGGGGGGTTGTATTCCCTTGGGGATCAGCCCAACCTGCGGCATAATCCGTGGGTGGGATGGGCAGCGGGGTTGTCCCCTCTCCCAGCGTGGATGTGTCCGGTGTTGGAATCATCTCCGGTGGCCTGGATCCAGCTGGTGACGGCCCATCAGGTGCTGGTGGCACAGGTGACTGACTGGAAGCTGGAGAGGGGCTGGAATTCGGGCTGGCATCGGTGGTTCCTGCTGGGAAAACAGTGGGAAATGTTTAAATTCCCAAAATCAAAAGGCGGCGCCGTTATTTCCGTGCCCTCATCCAGCAGCTGCAGAACGCTGGGATTTCACCCCATGGGGTGAATCTGATCCCAGCATGGGAATTTTGTGGTTTCCACACCTGGGAGATGTGGCTTTGCCCCAAACCCAATCCCAGTCCTGTTCCTTACCCCTCTGGGTCGTGCTCTCCAGGCCGGGGGTTTCCCAGGGAAGAGCCGGATCTCCTTTGGGAAAACACAACAGGGAGACACCATCAGCTGGGAAATGAACTCTCCAAGTGGTTTGGTAAGTTAGAGAGTCAAAATTATTTTATCCAACATTGAGATCTGGGGGAAATTCCACAAATTCCAAAAAATGGATGTTCGTTGTCAAATTTTAACAATTTTTATATTTTAGCAAGACAAGGAATTAGTGCTCACTGGCTTCAAGTAATTAATTACCATTTTATCTTCTATTGATTAATAATTTGTCCCTTTCTAATTATCCTAATTAATCTGTATTTTCAGCCTTTTAATTATGTTTTCCCAGATTGGGCATCTCTGGTTTATGCAAAGTCTCTTTGTGGTTTATAAATTCCACGTTCCTGGCATTCTATCCTCAACATTAAATTCCTCCCCCAGGTCTGGGAGCACTGAAGGATACGAGGCCCTAAACTTTTGTGTTCCCAACCCATGGACATCACCCATGATCCATTAGGAATTCCAATGATTAAATTCCTCTCCATAATTCCCCCATTTCTGATTTTTCTGGAAGAAACAGAGCTTGGGTGGCGCTCACGTTTCTTCCCATCCTCCTGTTCCGGAGGTGTCCCAGCTGCCAGATTCCCACTGAGGGCTTACGGATGCACTGGAGCGTGGGGTCGGTCCAGCGGGGCTCGGAGCCATTCCAGAGGATGCACTGGATGAGGCTGGAGGTCCCGGCTTTCCGTTTGTATCCGGGGTTGCAGGAATAGCGCAGGCGGGAATTCAGCTCCGTGCGATTCCCAGCGTCGATGTGAGCGTTGGCCACGGCCTTGGGGCGGCTGCAGCGTGCTGGAATGGGAATGGGATGGGAAAAAAACAGATGGAATCACAACAGGGAGATCAGACAACCTCTGGCTGTGCTGGGGAATTCCCCACTTCTCATCCCTGGAAGTGTCCAAGGCCGGGTTGGACGGGGCTTGGAGCAGCCTGGGACAGAGGAAGGTGTCCCTGCCTGTGGTAGAACATGGAATGAGGTGATCCCTAAATTCCCTTCCAACCCAAACCTTTCCATGATGCTATAAAATCCTGCCTAGGGGTGGATATAGGGATTTATCCATCCTGCAAAAATAAAGGGACACCGTGCCTGACACAGGGAATGGAGAAAGGGAGAATATTCCCAGCGTTTTTGGGATCACTTGTAGCGGCTCCTCCAGAGGCTGGAGAAAGGGAAAACTCCACTTCCGGCGTGTTTGTGGTCACTCACAGCAGCTCGTCCAGCCAGCAAGGAATTTTTATGGAATTCCATCCCCTTGCAGTGACTGTCCCAGGCCAGCAGCCCCAGCTGCCTCCAGCTGTTGAATTCCAGCTGTTGAATTCCAGCTGTGGTCACTGCCCCCATCCTTCTCCACTCATTTCGCAGCTGGACATGAAAAATTCCAGCTGCTGGTGAGTCCTCCAGCCACTTCCCAGGAGTTTTTCCCCTCTGGAAGGTGGCAGCTGAATTCCAAGTATCCCAGACAGAGGGACAACAATGGATTTTGAGTTGTGGCTTCGCTTTTGTTGCAGTGGAACCCTCGGGGCTCGAGGGACAAGGACATGGGAGAGACGTGGAATCTTGACTCCATGTTTCAGAAGGCTGGTTTATTATATTATGATATATATTATATTAAAATACTATACTAAAACTATACTAAAAAGGATAGAGAGAAAAGATCCATCAGAAGGCTAGCAAGAATAGAAAGGGAATCCATAACAAAATCTTGTGACTGCTCAGAGAGTCCACACAGCTGGACCATGATTGGTCATCAAGTAGAAACAATCCACATGGACCAATTAAAAAAGCACCTGTTGCATTCCACAGCAGCAGATAATTATTGTTGACATTTCTCAGCTGAGGCTCCTCAGCTTCTCAGGGGAAAAATCCTGGCAATAGGATTTTTCATAAAATATCATGGCTACAGCTTTTCCCCAAACGAGCTGCTGCTTCCCCTTCGGCCTCAGGATGAGCTCAGTTCCGTACCAGAGTGATGAAATTTCCCATCTTTTCTGGTGCAAAGGGCAAAATTTCCTGGTTGCTCCAAAGCTGTGCCAGCACCTGGATCCCTCTTGGTCTCCTCTCAAGACGTGGGTGAAATTCCTGGAATCAGCAGCTCTTGGAACCAGGATTCGAGGGAATGCCTGCCTGGGGATGTTTCACAAGGGCGTCACAACTCACCAGACCTGGCGCTGTGCCTTCAGTCAGTGAAAAACCCTCCCGGTGCCAATTCCAGCTCTGCCTCCAAAGGGAGCACAGCAGGAAATCCAGCCGTAAACACCAGAAATATCCAGGAAAAACAGGGATCTGCAAGCTTTTAAACCTGCTCTCCTCATCCCAATCCCTCCAAAGAGGGTTTTTTCTTACAGCTGGTTGGAATCTCCTGTTCCAAAAAATGCCCAAGTTGTTCAAACAAGATCCCAGCAGCACCACTCTCCAGGATCACAATCCAGTGTTTCACACCATCCATGGATTTCAGCTTGTTTGATGAGACAAAACACATCCCAAGGGAGAAAAGGGGGGGAATCAGCTGGAGATGAAGGATTTAAGCTTTAATCCCTCAGGAATGAGTTGGAATTTCCCATGGATGGATCATGCCAGGTGCTCAAAGACTCATCCTTTGTTTGGCCAACCTCCCAAAGGAGCTGTGGTGCTGGGAGCTGACCATCCCAGGAAAACATCTCCAGCTGCCTTATCTCCATCTGCATTCCCTGCATCCTGCTGGGATTAAATATCCAGGTTGAAGCGTGCCTGATGTCCATGGATTTTGCATTTCTGTGGATTTTTTACTTAGCTTTTTCTTGTCTTTCCCCACCAGCAACCTCCAACGATGCCGGTTGTGGAGGATGAGCTCATTCCGACACGTTGGGAAGCAGAACAGGGAATACAGCCAGGATGATCCCAGGCAGGGAGATGCTGCCATGTGATGTCATCCCATGTGCAAATACAGCTTCCCAAGGATGCACAACAACAGCTGGACACTGGAGAATCCACACCTGGAAAAACTTGGCTGTTCTCCTTAAAAAATTATCAGGAAAGACCCAGACACGTGGGGGTTTTCTGCTCAAAATTTAAAAGCCATGAGCCAAAAAAAAAAAAAAAAAAAGTGGAGNAGCAGCCTGGGACAGAGGAAGGTGTCCCTGCCTGTGGTAGAACATGGAATGAGGTGATCCCTAAATTCCCTTCCAACCCAAACCTTTCCATGATGCTATAAAATCCTGCCTAGGGGTGGATATAGGGATTTATCCATCCTGCAAAAATAAAGGGACACCGTGCCTGACACAGGGAATGGAGAAAGGGAGAATATTCCCAGCGTTTTTGGGATCACTTGTAGCGGCTCCTCCAGAGGCTGGAGAAAGGGAAAACTCCACTTCCGGCGTGTTTGTGGTCACTCACAGCAGCTCGTCCAGCCAGCAAGGAATTTTTATGGAATTCCATCCCCTTGCAGTGACTGTCCCAGGCCAGCAGCCCCAGCTGCCTCCAGCTGTTGAATTCCAGCTGTTGAATTCCAGCTGTTGAATTCCAGCTGTGGTCACTGCCCCCATCCTTCTCCACTCATTTCGCAGCTGGACATGAAAAATTCCAGCTGCTGGTGAGTCCTTCAGCCACTTCCCAGGAGTTTTTCCCCTCTGGAAGGTGGCAGCTGAATTCCAAGTATCCCAGACAGAGGGACAACAATGGATTTTGAGTTGTGGCTTCGCTTTTGTTGCAGTGGAACCCTCGGGGCTCGAGGGATGAGGACGTGGGAGAGACGTGGAATCTTGACTCCATGTTTCAGAAGGCTGGTTTATTATATTATGATATATATTATATTGAAATACTATATTAAAACTATACTAAAAAGGATAGAGAGAAAAGATCCATCAGAAGGCTAGCAAGAATAGAAAGGGAATCCATAACAAAATCTTGTGACTGCTCAGAGAGTCCACACAGCTGGACCATGATTGGTCATCAGGTAGAAACAATCCACATGGACCAATTAAAAAAGCACCTGTTGCATTGCACAGCAGCAGATAATTGTTGTTGACATTTCTCAGCTGAGGCTCCTCAGCTTCTCAGGGGAAAAATCCTGGCAATAGGATTTTTCATAAAATATCATGGCTACAG
>VYZP01073485.1:0-11846 GCA_013400635.1 Hypocryptadius cinnamomeus | reverse complement strand
CTTTTTTGTTTATACAATGCATTCAGGTCCATTGCCACCCCCCACCCCCCATTCTTTTCTTTTGCATGCGGTAAAGGTGTGTTTGCAGAAGAGAGTTTAGGATTTTAGGGTGAATTCAAGTTGAATGAATTCAGAAGTTAAAATACAGCCAAATGTAGCTCACAACAAAACTGATAAATTTAACCTTTTGTTTTTTGGTAAGACTTATTTGCATTTTGGGTTGATATGAACATTCCAAAGGAATATGGAGAGGCACAAATATACTCCTCCATTCAGGGAACTAAATTATGGGCACACATCTGCTCACACTCATACATGTGGACACAAACATAAACCTGGAGCAGTGGAAGTCCTTGGTCTCTAGGAAGGAAGAGCATTCTTGTTAGGTTCCAGGGTCTCAAAGAGATGAGATCAGCTGTGGTGCAGCTTGTTCCAGTACTTGGTGGCTGTCATGGTACAATACTTCCTTCAGTCTGATGGTATTTTCCTGTTTTACAACTTGTGTCCATTGCTTCTAACCCTGAGACTTTGAACCTCCAACAACAGCTTGGCTGTGCCCTCACTGTATGCTCCCATCATCTGTTTGTAGACATCAGTAAGAGCTCCTCATTCCAACAAGGAACAAACTAGTTTTCTTCACAAGGTTCCTGTTAGCCCCTTTCTCCAGGCTATTGATGTCCCTCTGAGTGGCAAACCCACCTTCCAGCCCGTGAAGTAAGCCCCCCAACTCCACTTTTAGATTTGCTGCAGATATATTACATCCCTTCACCTATATTGCTGATAAAGTTGGGAGATTGGAGTGTCCCCAGCATCGGTCAGTCCCTGAAGAACACGTCACCAGTTAGACTTCGTACTGCTCACCATGTCCCAACAGTCCAGCCCATTTTTAACCCACTCTGCTGAACACTTATTCAATCCATATCACAGAAGTTTGACTTTACGGATTCTAGAGGAGCCTTTCAAGTTAAAAATAATAAAAAAATCCCCAGTCATCCCCAGTCTTCCCCATCCCACAGGGTTAGTCACCACCTCTTTGTAGGAGGCAGGGTCAGTTCATGTCTGTCTTCAGACAACTCAGCCTCTCAAGGAAAATGTCTATTTAACCCATGTCTAGAAAAGCACATAAGCATCCTGTAGTACGGTGTCATCAACCATATTTGTGAAAGCATTCTTGCAGAGAAGTAACTGGTTTGTATTCCTTGCTACATCTGCTTGTTGGGTCTGTTCAGCAGCCCATAGGCACATCCTGCAAAACTCCCTATCGTCCAAAAGGCTGGGTCTTTAAAAGAATTTGGTTGAAGCTGAAAAAATAGTTCAAGTCAGCCTTTGCAAAGATAATGTTGTAGCCAGATGGAGATGTGGAAATATGAAAAAAGCTTCCATTTGAGTATTGACTCAGGCCTGTAAACAACTGAATTGCTGAGCTACTTTGTGTTTTGTCTGTCCATTCCTTTTTATTGTTAAGTCTTGCTTTGGATGACTAGGACTGCCTCTTGTGTATTTTCCAGCCTGTAATGTCTAGAAGGCTGTTTAGACCCTGAATCCCCAAGAGGTTCTGTGGCCTGTTTTTAATGCTCTGATTTATGCATTAAGTGCTTTAGTAATAGTCTTTCTGATTTTCTTGTGACTGACCGTAACTATCTGAGTTGCAATGGAAGTGACAAGGCAAAAAAGAAAAAGTCATCTTAAGTCTAAAGCTAGTTGTCCATCTTAGTGCTTTACCAAAAAAAAAAAAAAAAGCTAACAAATTATGGTTTCTGTCAGAGCTGGCAGCAATTGACCTGGAAAAGTTTCACTCGCAGACTTGAGTAGTTAAAGAGGAAATCAAAGCATACAAACACTGGCCAATTAGCTTGGAAGAATGTCAGACCATTCCAGTCACTGGGACACGAGGACACTGTAGGAGAGTTACAAGCATACAGGTCACCAATGCAAGACAAGATGAACAAGTTAATAAAATGGCAGGGAGAAAACCAGAAACTAGAATAAAAGATCTGAGGATTTATTAGAATGGGAGAATTCTAGAGAAGTTGATGATCATTAGTAATGAAAAACTAGAGTTTCCTGGTTTTCTGCACTGTCACTAGTTTTAAATTCTGCAAAACATACTTAAATACATTCAAAGAATAACATTACAAAATAATGAATATAAAATAATTCATAACTGTTAAGTAAGAAAGCTGTGTCCATGGTCTGACTGACTCAGCTCTGTAACTGTGCAAAAAGGGGATTAATTTGCTTCTGAAAATCTCTTTGGAGACTCTAAAGGCAAACATAAGGGCTCTGGTTTAAATTTCTGTTTTTAAAGGAAATAAGTCCATGCATCTTATAAGAAAGTCTGTTTAAATGAGTCTATTAAATTGCTTGGGAAATCTGAGATTTAGGATTGGGAAATTAGTGTTGAAATGTGTGGCCTTCTTTCATTTTACATTGACAAAGTAATGCATAGGGAGAGGTATGTATTTGAAGCATGTATGTATCTACTGCTGCACAGATGCTTTTATTTCCCAAGAAGAATAACAATTTTGTTGCAAGACAGAAATGACATTTAGGAGCAACAGCATAATATTAATTGCTTAGATCCTTGTCCACATTGGAGTTTCTAACAGTCCTACTGCTACCACAACCAGTAGGACATTTTGGAGCAGAAAGCTTTGTGTGCATGCAATCATTGGGAAGTTCTTTCTAGTGTTGCCCAAAAGATAGGCTGGAAGTAAATCCCCATAGAGCAATGTTCTATGGAGCAGGTATTTGTTTCCTGCAGCGCTGGTGGTGAGGGGGATATCTACACTTAACTCACCCACCTTTGTCAAGGTGTATTTATACACTAAGTGTTGCTTATTTATACACTAAGTATTGCTTGGTGTATAAATAAGCAATATGGTGTATTTATACACTAAGTATTGCTTAGTATCTATGTCACTACAACATTATCATGTAGGCTCCAGAACTCATTTATATTCACAGAATTCACAGAATGACCAGATTGGAAGAGACCTTCAAGATCATTGAGTCCTACCCAGCCCCAGCACCTCAACTAAGCCATGGCACCTAGTGCCACATCCAGGCTTTGTTAAACACGTCCAGGGACGGTGACTCCACCACCTCCCTGAGGAGGCCAGTCCAGAACTTTATCACTCTTTCAGTGAAAAACTTTTTTCCATTATCCAGCCTATATTTCCCTTGGTGCAGCTTGAGACTGTGTCCTCTGCTTCTGTCAGTGCTGCCTGGAGAAAGAGACCAACCCTGCCTGAGCACAGCCACCTTTCAGGGAGTTGTAAAGAGTAATAAGGTCACCCCTGAGTCTCCTTTTCTCCAAGTTGAAAACCTCCAGCTCCCTCAGTCATTCCTCACAGGTCTTGTGTTGCCAGCCCCTCACCAGCCTTGTTGCCCCCTCTGGACACACTCCAATGTCTCAATGTCCTTCCCCAAACTGAGGGGCCAGGACTGGACACAGCACTCGAGGTGTGCCCTCACCAGTGCTGAGTACAGGGGCAGAATGACCTCCCTGCTCCTGCTGGCCACACCATTCCTGACACAGGCCAGGAGCCATTGGCCTTCTTGGCCACCAGGACTCACTGCTGGCCCATGTTCAGCCAGCTGTCGATCAGCATCCCCAGGTCCCTTTCTGCCTGGGCACTGTCCAGCCACACCGTCCCCAGCCCATAGCATTGCAGGGGGTTATTGTGGCCAAAATGCAGGACTGGGCACTTGGATTTATTAAACCTCATCCTGTTAGACTCTGCCCATCCATTCAATTGTTCCAAGTCTTTCTGGAGAGCCCTCCTAATATGATCTCATGGTTATTAGTTTGTTCTTTTGCACTGTGCTTGCATCTCCCCAGTTCGGGAGTCGTCAGGGGTCTTTGATGAAGGCTTCCAAAGTCTTCTGTGCATCTGAACTTTTCAACTTTGTCTTTGGAGCATGCGCTGTTATGGTGTTCCTTGGTCTATCTGGTCTTAACTGGTCTAAATTCTTAATTTTGTGTCTAATTGGCTTTCCACTTGCCAATTTTTCATTATCTATCTCTAAAGCTATCCACCTGGTAAAGTTTTTTTTTTTGTCTGTTCAGCATTAAGCATCTAGTTAACCATATACTAGCCATTACATTGTATAAAAAGTTATTTATATCTGGTTATATAGGTATAAAAGGCTATGATTCAGGTTATATTGATATCCGGTTATATAGATATATAAAAATCATAATTTAGGTTATATTGATATCTTATAACTGAAATTATATAAGCACCTTGTAACTTTGACTTAAGTTATAATTGGTGAGTTTGTTTTTATTATGCAGTTATTTCCATTATTTTACCCAGACAATTAAGATCCAGTTTCCCACAGACATTTTACAAATGCTTTTTTGGAAATCAGTCTGATCGCAGTTTCAGATAAAGTCTAAATTAAGCCTGGTAGTTTTAGTGCTGCTGAAATGTAACTTTTTTTCCCCCCCAGGATGTTTTGACCAGTACAAAAACAATACCTTTTATCCCAAGAATCTCTGTGATACCTGCTGTATGTTACAGAATTAACTGCAGCCTTATGTTTCCTGTGAGATTTCACCAGTCTAAAAGGGTCTGTCCCAAAAGCCATTCAGGAAGTAAATACAATAGCTCTTGTCACAGGCAGTGGTCTACTTTTCAACCATGTTTTCTGTGGGGTTGATTCAGAAGCTGCTAATGTTGTGAAGATGCATGGTAAATGAAGAGGATTGATTATAGAAGGAGACTTTACTCCCTTTAGCCTTCTTCCAGTCATAGAGATCTGCTGAAATGCTTCATTCCTGAAACAGTACTTTAAATGTGCTCATTATACACTCCCATGCCCCTAAAATGCACAATTTTAATTTAAGTAATAGTATTTCATTAAAAACTTTGAAAGCTTGATTTTTAAAAGCTTTTGAAATTGTTTATTACTAACCTAGTTATGGTTTGCGGCACATTCTTTGTAAGTTTTGCTAAGTTTAAACTTTTGTAAGTTTAAACTTACACTTCTGTGCAAGTTTGCCCCCCAGTAGAGTATTTTAAATACAATTATGCTATTTGTTGCTTTAAATGCTAAGACAGTTGTCAAGTCACAGCCCTCTGCAACTTTATAAATTAAAGCAAGTCTCCAAGAATCCTGTCCTCAAAGGTCCCTTTCGAGTCACTGCTGTTCATTAAGAGGGATCTGAGAGTAACAGTTCCTCATACATGGTGATAAAGTGATGTTGGGCTGTTCTGCCACTACATCTCTGGGATTAGTTGTGAGCAGATTTCTAAGAAAGTATCTTTTTTTATCTGAGATTTTTCTGCCATAGCTCTTCATTCCTACCCCCTTCATTACTACAGTTTGACTGAGACCAGGAGTCATCATCTTCTAAATATTATTGCTGTTTATGAAGTGCTGAAAGAATTGATGAATTGTAGTTACAATGCCATGGCATTTTCTGCTCCATGCAGCCACAGAACCTCATTTATCTACCTGTGCTGTTTTAGCTGAGTTGCTTTCATGATATTAATGCCTGTCTTGATCTGCCCCCAAAGCTGATTTCTGCATAGCCGTGCAGCTGTTTGGAAATACTTCTGAAATAAGTTATGTCTCTGTGAATCATAGGGCTTTAGTTTGAATTGTATAGAAAAAAAAGACATTGCAGTTTCCAGTAAGCATCAAGCACTGCACTGTTTTGGGTCAAGATGGGGAACACAGATGTGTGCACCTTAGCAGTGGGACATTTTTTCTTGTAATATCTATTTAGAATGCCTTAATACATTAATTCAGTTGCAAAACTGTGTGGCCAGAGTAACTAATCAAGAAGTTCATTAGACAAACACTGAAAAGTGCCATTGATGCACTTGATGTTAAATCATTGGCCTTGAAGTGAGTAAGGTGAATGTAGGTGATATAACTACACGGCTGTGACCTTTGAATCACCTGCACTTGACTGTAGGAATTCAGTTTCAGAAAATGCAAATATTTAAAGTATGAAATTGAATCATATTATGGCTTATCAAACCAATGGAGCTGCCTTCTCTCCAAATTCCTTTTGATTAGTAACTAGTGAGACATTACCAAATAAAACACTGGCTTCCAAGATCTCTAGAAGAACAAAATTTAATGCATTTCCTTGCCATTTTGCTGAGCATGGCATGAGTAGCAGAATTAAAAATCAGCATCTCATGGTGGCATCCTACTTTGGGAAAAATGTGTGAAGTCCCATGTGTTGTATAGTACTGCTTGAAGGGTCATACTATTTTCTGCTAAAACTCTTTTGAGAGACTTTTTAGGCTGGCATTGCACTTTCAGAGAACTTTTATCACAGCATATCTCTAAAATACTTGGCTACAAAGATAAGTTCAGACAAGTCCTGTTCTTATCATATCGAAAATGTTATAACCTCAAGTGCATGTGTGTACCTGTGGCTGGTATCCAAGCTCAGTCTGAACAAGTTGGGATACCAGAAACAGTATTTCTGTAATAATGTGGTTTGCTGCTTAGACTAATTAGCCTTTATGAGAAATTGCTTGCCACTGTTTCAAAAGTATTTTGAAATACTTTTGAATACTTGAATATCCTGAATATTTTTAAAGTGAAAACAACCTCCCATACCCCAAATATTTGTCAGGAAGTTATACTCCCTGTCATTGTGGGTTGAAAAGCTTTATTGTAAAATGTGCAAACTTCAAGAAAAGGAACAGTTTCCTGAAAACAAGTCAGGTATATTAGGCATGCCCTTTTTTTTTTTAAATTTTCCTATGAATAATTTTTTTTCCTCCTGATCCGTTACAGTTATGCTTGAGGGAATTTAGATATTTTGGAAGTAAAAGTAGACTTAATACAGGTAGAATGCAAAGAAGTATTACTGGCATTTAATTCTATAAATATAATATGATATTTAACTATAAGTATAGTGCCAGTGTTGTTAGGTTTTCAAAACTTGGTATTCTAAGCAGAAAAACATTTGTAGGATTCTTCTAGCTTTTGGTGAATAATTTGTGACTAGTAGCCATCTTTTCACCTGCTGGCAGTAGGTATTTTGTGTATTTCTTTTGCTCAGTCGAGCCTGCAATGGGAGTTTTCTCTGTATTCACACTACAGAACATTTTTGTGAAAATTATATTTGATAGAAACTGTAAAAGTATTTTTAAAAGCATAAATCTCTTCTCTAACCTGTATTTTGAAGCAAGCAAATGATGTTCCCCTTTCAGGAAAACCATAGTTTTAATACAAAATATTCTTGGCCTGGAGCTATTGAGACCACCTGAGGAAGTTTGGTGGTAGGTGCAGAGAAATGGTGTGGGAGACAGTGATGAGCAATCTTTCCATGTCAGTCCTGATGTAATGTGCCAGGGGTGTCAGTGGCGCCACAATACTGGCAAAATTAATTTTTTTTTTTTAATAGGGCAAACTTAATAAAATTTTGAATGTGTATAGTTAGTCAGCTCTCATAAGGGCAAGTATCAGTGTTTAGTCTTAATTGTGATTAATGATTTTATGCAAATTGCCAGTTTGCTAGACCACCTCGGGAGCAAGCAGGAGTTTGCCAGATTATTCCGGCTATTGAGGGAACACTTCCCCAAGACTAACCAGCTGCAGAGTAGCAGAGATCTTCTATCATATTATATATATGAGATATATATATATTATTGCAGCATTCAACTCTCCCATCTTGCTCACAGATGTATGGTCTTGATCAGTCACTTTCAATTTGAGTGACACATGCACTAATGGCTCATCACACACTGTAATTGAGCTGTTTTCTGATCCTTGAATGAAAGATATTTTGTATTTTTCATATCTGAGGGTGGAATCTTGTCTTGACTAAACCTAGTGGCATGAATCCCATTAAGAGGAACCAGCATTTTTTTCCTCATGTCTGCACTCTCATGCTCGTCTGCTGCTGAAATCCACTGATTAGTCCCACTGAAGGAAAGTCTTTATTTGTCTGCTGTGTCATAAGCATTCTTACTCATAATAAGTTCCATCTGTAAGGGGGAGCCTTTCATGTTAAGTGTGTGTTTTATGAGGAATATTACTGTTTTGAAAATGAAGAGTTGGGTTAGTATAATGCACAACATGAGCACATACTAGCTAAACATTGTAAAGACCACTATTACCTATGTCTACAAGAAAATTTTAGGCATTTTACCAAAATGTTGATGATGCTCAGTTTGGTAACATGTTTGAAAAGTTTTTTAATTAGCCACATGGTAGCAATTTATCTGTGGATAATATTTTATCTTGCTGTGAATAGTTCTGTGTATTGGGCACATAGCTGATTAAAGGTTAATAATTCAAAGCAAAAGGTTAATAATTCAAAGTACCTTAATCAGTTTGGTATGTTGTAAAGCCAGGACTCAGTGTTTTTTGTTCTGGAATCACTCTAAAATTTAGCCAAAACATATTGGCAATTAAAAACACAATGATCATTAATTATTGTTTTCTACAAACGTCTGTGATTTCTTTGTGCAAAAAAAAAAAACCCAACTTTGACTTGCATTAATACAAACTAACATTTACAAACCAGATTTAAATGCTTCAAGAATGCTCCCAGTTTAACACAAAACAAATACTCTTTTGGAAGTACTGGATTCTTGGCTGTTTAATCCTATGTATGTGAGCTGCAGCTGTGATAAAGGCTGGTTTTTAAGGAGATGTTGGTTTTGGGTGATCCACTTGGTGGTGGATGTCCCTTAGTAAGGGGCAGTGCTCAGATTCTCAAAGTTCCCAAAAGCCTTTTTCCACTTGGTTGTCTGTGGTCTGAGTATGTGGCAGCATGAACATATGAGTAATTTGTTATGCTGGAAACTTGGAGAGGAGGCTGGCTTACTAGGGAAGAAACCACTACAGATCCTTGATTATACTTATGGTTTGGTTTAAATTTCTATTTTCAAGAATTGTGATTCTTATATCTGTGAAAAGTGGTTAGTTCAGCGTTTTTACAAGTAGTTTAAATCTGCATCCTTTTGTTGGTCAGCTGTAGCCCAGAAAATGATTTCCTTTTCCACGTTGCTGTTAACAAATATAGTACAAACAGGATACAGAAGTTTTGTCTCCTTTAGTTTGCTTTCTAAAACTGATCTTTTTTTATGTTACATCTAAGTCTGTCTCTTTCTGGTTTTGTTATATCATCTCTTTAAGTACCAAAAAAACGAAAAACTAAATTATTTAGACATGTCCAATACTTCTTTTTTTTATAGTAGGAGTAAGTTAATTACCACAGCAAAGCTTGAAAAAAGTCTGCCTCCAAGTTCCAGCTTTCAGCTCCTACCCCAAAATAAATCAACAAACCCTCTGAAGTTGTACTTAAAGACCATAGTAATAAATGTCTTGGAAGCAATACCACATACTACAGTGAATATTTGGAAAATATAATGTTGTGAAAATATTGGCAAATATCATAATAATACTGTGAATATTTGGAAAATATCTTCTTTATTCATGTTTCTTTCTCCACATTTCCATGCTCTCTTTGTGACAGAGTTTACTGAAGTACCATAGAAGAGCTGCTGTTACTGCATTTTTTCAGGTAGTGCAGTCTTGTAGGACAAGAGCATTGCTTGAAGATGCAAGAATTATGCTCAAGGTTTGGAGATTAATAATTTCAGTATTTGGCACTATTGCATAGTACCTAACACTCCTAGTGTTTACTGTTTTTGCTGTAAAGCTTTTCAAATACTGCTACCCAAATACAAAGCAAAATACTCAGTAGGGAATGTATATGATTTATGCATAAATTATAAGGAAAGGAGCGAAAGAGGTGACATGGTGTATTTTATAGATGCACCATACATGATAAGGGAACAGAAAATTTCTATATATATAGCAATAAATTATCCTTTTTACTGTACCTCAACACCAGTTTAGATTTTAGGTCTGTTTAGATCTATTACACAGGAGTAAGTTTAGAAGTTTTTAAAAATGAGTTACTAATATTGCAGTTTTTATCGATCTTAGGATGAATTGACACACCGGAAGGTCTACAAAAAGCACTATTTTCATTCAAGGTTACAGTTCAAGGCAAGCAAAAATTAGTGATAAAGTTTTTGTTGGAATTCTTAAGGCAGAATTTGCAAATTTAAGGAAATTATGAAAGTTGTTGTTGGGTTTTCTCGTGTGTTGTTTTTTGTTTGTTTGGTTTTTTTTCCCCAAATCCGAGCTTAGATTTGAGTCCAATAAATTGATTTTATCCCAAGAGAAAAAAATCTTGATGCATCCCTTTGTTACTGATGGCTGAAAGAATTCTCTTCTCTGAGTGAAAAAGCTAGTGTTAAAGTAACCCACTGTTCAAGGGGCAGGATTTTTGTAGTAAAATCTCTTCTTGACCTGAGAAGTTTCACAAAATAGATGGTAATTTTATTTTCTTGGAGAAAACAAAGGTTAGTATAGTACAAAGGTTAGTACATGATATTACACCTTTTGTGTTTTGGTTCCAAAAGGGCAGACATATTTGTTCTGAAACTGGTTTTATGTTTCCTTGAGTGATCTGTAATGCTTTTTCTCTGTGTATCTGTGTGGAAAAAGGCTGAGGTTTAGCTGAATGAATGATATGGAGGGAGAGGAGTGTGACAGTGGTATGTCAAGATTGATATGATTGTCATAGAATTATTAATAATGGAAATTTAACTCAATAATGAATGGCTCCNTGTTGGGTTGAACGGAGAGCTGTGTTTTGAAAACTAACAAAAAAGAAAATCAAGAAAAGAAAAAAAAAGGAGGGACACATGCTTTGCATAAGGGGAGCATGGAGAGGAAGAAGTAGCCATGGGCTTAGAGGGAAAGCCATTCATGGCAAGGTTTGGATGACAGTGACCTAGAAGAAAAACATTTTCATTTGCTATGTAGTTTACACAGATAAAGTATAAACCAATTATCTGCTTCCACTTTCTCGATTTCAAGTGCTGCCTTTTACACGTGCTTCAGATCCTGTGTAATGAAAGGCTTTTGATTTGCAGAAGAAAGGTGAGATACATCTGATGAATTAGTTGTGTTTGGGTGGCAATGAGTCACTTATTTGGAACCGGTTGTAAAGATTCATATTTAGGGATTTTTCCTATTTTTGCTAGCCAGTTGGATATTTTATTGGCAACCTTTTTCATATACATTTTTAGTTAATAGAACAGTCTGATTGCTGCTGTTAAGCAGTATATTTTAGTTTTCTTATCTGAGGTGAATGCTAAAATCTGATGTTTTGGTCTGATAGGCACAACAAATAATATACATATCCAGAGAGAATCACAAACTACCTAAATGTTCTCTTGCACAACTTAAGATTTCTGTTGAATGGAGAAGGTCTTGGGGCTGAGGGGATGTGCAGTGGCAGGAGGGCAGCTGAACAAATGTTCTGGGCAGTGTTCTGCCCTTCCTGAACCCCTGCTTATGCAAATGAAGCAGAACTAACATGTGAGGGGAGTTTTTGTGAAGAAAAACCTTTGGAGTTTGCAAAGCACTAATCACCTAGTCATGGAGATGCCAGACATCATAATAGAAGACAAGATATAACCAAGTAGTAAACAGTCTTGGGGCTGGTGATTTCATCAGACCCCCTGTGCTATCTTTGCCTTTTTGGTATTGTTTTGAAAGTTCTGTGGTGTTAGTTCCAACTATGCCGTAGTTGGAACATTTGCCTTTTCTGGTACCTAAATGTTTTTTTTGTCCTGTTTAATATCTTTACTGATGAGAGGATCAAGTGCATCCTCAGTGAGTCTGCAGATGACACTGTAGATCTGGTGGAGGGTAGGAAGGGTCTACATAGGGAGCTGAACAGGCTGGGTTGATGGGTCAAGGCCAACCGTATGAATTTCAAAAAGGCCAGATGCTGGGTCCTGCACTGCAACAACCCCTTGCAGTGCTACAGGCTGGGG
>VYZP01073483.1:24407-40521 GCA_013400635.1 Hypocryptadius cinnamomeus | reverse complement strand
GAATAGAAACTGCAATAGGAAACAACACAGGGAACAAATATTCATATGCCATCCTCAGAAGTTTGATCTACACAATGCATTGCTACAATTTATGACTCAATATTGACTGTCCTTAACATGACACACAACAAAGTCTCACAGACTCTGCTATTTTCTTACTACTTGAAAGAGGCCTCCAAATAGAGTATTTCCCCTACTTTACTGTTTTCCCCTAGCAGACTATGTTTTCTCTAGCCTCCTGTGGCTCTGTAGTTACAATTTCCAATACTTACACACAAATTTGCCAAACTCATCTTTTCTAGACATCAACTGAATTTCTGCATCCACCATGAGCTCCTAGAGCCTGATGAGCTCAGGCAACGTTGTGCAGCCCCAGCACAGCACAATGTGATTTCCTGTACTGCTCCTACCAGCCCTCAGCCACAGCTCACCCACCTCTCCCAGCAGCACCAGCTTGTGGAACTTCACAAGCCCAGGTGTCACGAGGAACAGGGGTGGTGAACTGACCCCTTCCTCCTGTCAAAGCCTCCACAGCAAGCACAGCAAAGAGACAAGGAGGGAAAGCAGGGAATCTAAAGCCAGCACCAAACTTCACCCCTTTTCTGGAGCTCTGTATAAGTACTAGTGTGTGGGGTGGGTGCACTTCCTACTTCACCAAATCCTTAGAATGGACACCATAAGTGAAAGTTATTAAATATTGGCAACTTTCCCATCCTTACCTATCTCAAAGGGCTCACTCCTCCTCACTGACCCACTCAGCTGCTGCTGACTCTTTGCCTCTAGTCCTGCCTGTTTTCAAGGGGTACAGCAACAGAGAGGAAAACATCAGGTAAATGGCACTCTCTGAAGCTCTCTAAGTCAGACCAGCCTTCACCTCAATGCCTGAAATTGCTCTCCTTTTCACACTGGCATCTCTCCCACAGACTGGGATGGGAGGAACAGGGAAGGAGCGGGGGGAGGAGGGAAGATGACAAATCAGAAGATTAGGTCCTTTGATTGCTGTGCATAAAGTAATTAATCAATAATGACACTGTAAACCTGTGGTGCAACTTCACAGGCATTAAAATATTAATACATCACTTAATTTAATTGCCAGTAGTCTTGAGCAGAGCACACTCACAGATGAAGCATCTACAGAAAACATTTCAAAGCTTTCAGTTCTTGCTTGACAGGGCCCATCACCTGCATCATTACTTTAAAAACACTCTACATGAAAAAGGCATACATGCTCAAGGCAACAACATCCTCTCAAGAAAGTAACTTTTTGAAAGATAATTAAGACATGTTTTACTTTCCTGTGGCTTGCCAGGTTAAGCCACAGAGTAAGCCATCTTACCTGAACATCTTTGTTGAGTAATTTTTACCTCCTACCACAGCCAAATCTTCCAATGCTCATGCCATTCGATATAGGGGGCATGCTGTGGTACTCTCCTGGGCAACACAAGCCAGGAGAGTACCACAGCAATAAGTAGGTTTACCTTTTCTGGTCCTCTACCACTGGGAGATATTAACCAGGCTATAACAAACAAATCTCAGACTTAGGAAAGCTAAGTAGCATTGCACTTTTCTTACACTCAACAGTAAGCATCTCAGCTGTTTCTGTTTCTTAGTTACAGCACTTCTTGCAGGACCTTCAGAGAACAAGGTGTCAAGACTGAAGCTGCAGAACAATGGGGGCGGGGAAAGTAACACAAAAGGAAGAGTTTCTTTGTTTCCATGCTCTGCAGAAACTGCTCATTCAGGGACTGTGGGCTGGAGAGATCAAGAGAAGCAAAAGGTACTGTTCATCCCAGCCCAGCAGCTCTGATGCAATGAACCAGTGGGGAAGCAGGTGACCCAAGGTCTCGTTCTCAGCTTCTCCACTTGGGGAAGACTCTGTATTAACAGCTTCCTCATACAAGAGGCAGGTAAAGGATGTGCTTATCCATTCCTCCCCATCTGATGGGGAACAACTGAGATTATTTATACCTCTGTGCAACACAGGCCTCTGAACAACTTGTGCTGTTCTCAGCAGTGCAACGGTGTTGCAACATGATAAGGGTTTGTTTTCAATGCTTTAAGCATTGACAAAAAACCCCAAACAAATTAAACATATTTTTAAATACTTGCTAACCAAAGTAAAGAACATTTTGTCTTAACACACAAGTAAATTGTATTGTTTTCCAACAACACTGAAAGATTCAATTTTACTCCATTTCATTTGCAGGTAATCAAAATGTTTAAAACAGAAAATGCATGGTAGGAAATGGTGCATATCAGGTATTACCCACTGTCCTGTCCTCTCAGAAAACATTTGCAACTATATTCCAGTCTTACAATGAAAGTACTTTATGGCTGTGTGGTTTTCTGTTATTTTGGGGTATTTTTGAAGCATGCTAAGGCACAAGATGAGTGGTCTTTTAAAGTCCCTCCTTGGGCTCCATAGTTCTGTAATCAGTTCCATGAACTGCCCTCAAGCTTGGTGGATCAGCATCCCTGACAGCCTGGTCAGCCTCACCTACTGGCCAGGGCTCCTTTTTCTGCTCACATATTGGTCCACAGAGCACCTGCAGCAATACTGATGCATGTGTAACTTACTTTCTGCAACCAAACCCCATTGAGATATTCTGCCCAAAGCTTTTCCACTGGCCACACTAAGCCACAAAGCTGCATCTTCTTTTCCTCAGTGGGAAAGTAAGTGACAGACTGGGTACCCTCAAAGTCACTATTTTTGCCTTTGAATACCACCAAACTTTTTGTGCTACTCCTGCAAAAAATTCATGATCTTACAGATGTACACTCACTCATTTCTCCCAGCAATCCCATGTAATGGTAGTGAGATTTCCCCTGTTATCCACCAATACTCAATAACAAGGTCACATATTCCACTTGGGAGAGTTCTGGTGAGGGAGAAAGGACAAGAAAAATGACACAGGAAAACTAAATGCTTCTCCCAGTCCAATACCACTTCAAAGACTCTACTGCTTCAAGTCCACTCAGTCACACCAAGTGCAGCAAGACACACACCTGCATGCCCTGAGCAAAGACACCCTCAGAGATTTCCCCACCTCAAACCAACCTTACTTTATTATTGCCAGTGCAGACTTGCTAACATTTGTAATCCCAGCACCTCTGTTAAGTACTTGTGTAATTGTCATTCCACAGCTAAAAGATGAGGAAAACAATCTTTTCCCTTAGCACTGCATAGACTATCCCAGGGAGATGCACCCAGCAGGGAACCATCTGCCTGCCCTGGCGGTATTTCTTTGTTCCGAACACCATCAATGACATTTCACTGTTACAAAGTGAAAAAAACCCAGGAGCTGAGATTAGGCAAGTATGGTGGAAGACACATGCCAGAATGCCCAAGTGCAAGGTGGGAAGTTTAGGCAGAGGAGGTTTGAACTCTTAGCTCATGTTACACATTTCAAGGACATGCCTTGTCCCTGTTTATGCCAGGAACATTTACACCTGGACACACAGTCCAGGTCCTCTGCCACCATGTTGTCTTGCAGGTTATCAACTAAGCAGCCCCACCAATCAATATCAGCACACTTTACTGCCCACTACCTTCATGTAACCTCATATTTGGGGGTAACAGAAGGCATTTATGGACACTGAGTACCAGCAATGCAGATGGTGCTTATATCAAAAGCACTTACACTGCAGCCAGTGTAAGCAACGTAGCTGTTTTTAAACAACCACTCCTGACTTCAGATCATTAGAACTGCCATTGAAGTGGCAGGCGGAATCTTCTGCATCTGCTGATGTAGGTTCAGATACAATGTTCACATTGCACAGTTCAGAAAATAAAAAAAAATCTGGAAACTGAATATGATCCAGGTTTGGCTTTGAACAGAATAAATAAAAAGCTACCTAAGTTTTGTGCAAAGGATTTTATGGAAGCAAATGTTTGCAATGAAAAAATTTAAAGGAAACACTTTGGTGTTTTTATGTAAACATTCCCCTGCTGCCTTGGAAATATTGACACAGCAACAGTGCACTGAGACGTTGCAGAAAATAAAGTATTCTTTAAAGTAAAGAAAGAGCTACAACCACCAAAAAAGGTAAAAGTACTTACTCAATTATTTCAAGCTTACAAATAGTAAGATATTGTAAACATGTTCCTGCTATTTAAATCTCTGCTGCTCTTTAGCTGATTGTCTAGTAAACTGCTAAACTGCACCAATGCCAAGTGGTTTTGATGACAATTCCCAGGTGAAGAAAAAAGAATCCTGGACCCAGAAGATTTTATGGATCAAAGTGTCCTTTATTGGGTTGGGCTGAGGCATGCTAAACTTCATGATACGGTAAAAAGCAAACCTGGATACCAAAACAAGAGAGGAAAATAAGATCTTTATCGTTTCTCCAGCCAAGTTTTCAGAGACATAATCTCCTCATATGAAGAGTTATCAAAAGCACTCCCACAGACACGATCAATTGCTGCAGCCCTTGTTAAGCCTATGACCTGAAAAGAAGTTTGGTAACTTCACCAGGCAACATTTCCACCAACACTAAGGCTCCTAGAACTTAGTCACATCCCTTCCCTCAATGGTTACAACAGTCTCTGGGGCTTTTGGGTTTGATTTTACCAGAGGAGTGGACAGAAAAAAATGTTGCCAATGCCACTGGTTTCTCAAAACCACACAAGCCTTGCAGGTAGCTGGGGAGCCTCCTGTGTGCTCTCCACCCAGCCACACTTAGACACTCTCTGACTTCCTTCATGATAGACCACACAACCTGGCAGAACTACCCACATGGAGCAAAAGGCTCCGTACATACAGACAGGCTGATCAGACGCTGCCCTCAGATGTCTGCTGTGCTCACCAGATTTTTATAAAGAAGATAACCAAGCTGGTAAGATTATTCAAGACACCAGAAGATGGGAAAGCAATGTCTGCTTAATGTTTGAAGCTTAAATTGGAAGTCACACTGAGAAGATCTCATCAGAGATCAGAAGTAATTTTGCTCAACTGCAGGTGCAACAGGCTACCTCACATGCAAAACATTCTGCTGTCACCTTATCTTTAAAGACACATCATTGTACTAATAAGGCCAGAAGAGTAGAAACAGCCTTGTCTTTTCAGATGCTTCAAATACCTCAAATAGAACTGCTGCACACAGGTGGAAGTTAGAAATCCCATTTGACTCTACTTCTGCTACAGCTCAACTCTGAACTCCCCAAGCACGTCAGCTTACTGAATAAACTATGTATTTTAGCCTTATCCCTATGTTGCCACTTCTGTGCTGTCAGAATCACACTGCGTTAGTTTTGATTTGTTCTTTGCAATAACAATGCATATAAACCCAGCACATGAAAAAGCACATCTGTGAGGAAAAAAAAGCTATCCTGCAAGAAATCCCTAAAAATAAACTTATTTGAAATTACTCCTCAAAAGTATGCTCCTTAATTCTAGTTAACTGAGAGAAAACTGTTTTTCCATAAGCTGCTGGTCCTCGCATACAAATCAATTCCCACACACTTCACAAATATTCCCAACTGGAAATTCCATCAGTCTTAGTGAAAAGCTTTGCAGCACCTTTGAAATGCTCAAAATCTTTGGAGCAAAGCATAAGAAATTGCAACTATACCAAAGACATCCCCCATGCTATGAAATAGCACTTAGAGAAATAGTATTTGCAGAAAAATAACTCCTTATGTATCACTGGTTTCCACTGCCGAACACAGTCACTCCGAGACTAACAGAATCCCGGTTCAATCCCAAGTCTCTGTCCAAGTGTGTGCTCTATCCTCACACAGCACTTAGTTAAAGGGTTATCCCCAGTGTCAAGGATAGAGGCAAACCCATGCAGTAACTTAACTGCTGAAATTTGAAGAAACCCCTTGAAGTCCAACATTTGAATGAGGAACTAGTCTAGAAGGAAATTTCCTGCAGCATCTTACAGCACAGCAATGAGAGGCAAAGCACACACGCAACAATAAACCCTAATGTAAGGATGCACAAGAACCAACAGAGAAACTACAGGCTGGCTCAGAGTGAGGAAGAAAAACAGCGAAGAGGGCAGGAGGTCCCACATGTTGCAAAAACATCACTGCCAATAACATGAAACAAAACTTCATTATGAAAGCAGGCAGTGACTTTAAAGCAGCCACTGACACTAGAGAGCAAGGTAGAGCTCTGGCAATTCTCTGCAGCAGATATGAAAAACAGGGTGGTCCAACCCAGAACTAGCAGCAACCAGGAGACTGGGCGGTGACAGTGCCAGGAAGGGCACCAGACTGTATGAAAGCTGGAGAGAGTAACAAACAAACCCAAAACATTCTTGGCAGAAGGACTCAGCAAAGAACATTAGGAAGTGTTTTAGACTCCAGCTGGGTATGTTGCTTTCAAAGCATACACAAAAAACCATACTTGCTGCTTTGCTGCTCTGAGTCTGTAAGTTAAGACCCACACTTGTACAATTCATCAGGGAGACAGACGAGACCAGTTTTTGCTCTCTCTTCCTCACTTCACATCCACCTCTTCCCAGACCTCTCTCCAAATCCTGACACTACAGCACTTGCTCAGGCAGAGACACCAGCAGTGATGGACCAGCCATGTGGTACATGTAGCAAGGATGGTAACAAACACAGTATAGACCAGGGAGTAACCAAGTTCTGATTTCTTAAAACAGGAGGGCAAGGGAAAAATAGCATGAGTGATCAGATGATTAAGCATAAGCCCCTTCTTGAAAACAAAAAGTGTTTTTGTAATGTGTAAAAGTGCTCTATATTCTACTGTATCAAATGCAGGAATCCCAGCATTCACTAGACAGTTTCAGTTTGGAGGCCATTAAGATACTGGTATTTTAGTACAGAAGCTATTTCATTTTCAAGGTCCGATATGTGCTATCACTGTCTCAAAAACTGGCAGACGAATAAACTATGACAACTACATTGACATTATGAAGTCTTTATGCAAAATATTGGAAGAAAATTCCAAAGGCTAATTTATTTTCACTTGTTAATTAAAATTCAGTTGTGCTTTAATAACTGAAAACCAGAAATTGTGTAAAAAGTCAGGTGATAAAAAAAGTGAATACAAAAGCAAAGTGGCAATACAAGAACAAGGGAGGAAAAAACCCGGTAAGATTAAGAATAGCATTTAAATATAAAAATTTATTTAGGTGAAGTCACAAACAGTTTGATATCAATTTACAAACACTTTATGTTATGCATATTATTGGAAATATTGAGAAAGGGAGAGAACATAAGGGCAGCTTTTTCCTGAAACAACTAAAGGCAAACCCTTACTGTCATGTGCATTACTGGATCATAGTATTACCTTGACCATACCCCTTAGTATGCAAGGAAAAAGAAGAAAACAAAATACTGAGATGCAGAATGAAAACTGTGAATCAGTGAAAAAGATTTTCATGAACACCAGACTACAAAGGTCTAGTCTGATGGTCACGATTTTAAGTATTCTATTAGGATAAAAACAAAATTATAACTTAGGTCAATCATTATAATTGATGAAGAATTTTGTAATGCACAATTGGGCTATCTGACAATGACAGCAATGGTTAATGCAGAACAATGGAAAGAGGATAGTGAGCCTCACAGAATAATTCTGTTGACAACCTGAGTTATTATCCCGAGTGTATGATACTTTTCTGAGTCAAATATACATTTACGTTGCAGATACTCTCAATGAAATGGCAAAAGTAACAGCTGTAACAAGACAAGTTATGATTTATTTTTTTTAAACAAATATAATACATAGGGTTTTGAAGTGTCCGGTTGTGATCTGCAAAGATCCAGGATTGCACACAAGTTTGGTCAAATGAGAAGGTTTAATCTGCGCATTAAATTGGCTTTTACTTTCAAAGTAGTATTTTAGGGCAGGATTCTCCTCCAGGAGAGTGTTCCTGACCTCATTCAACCAGTGTTCAATTTATTCACCTTCCTGAATCTTTGCCCTCTTTGGATAGTCTGTGACAAGTGCTGCGCTGCAGGAATTCCTGTTTTCCAGCAAACTGGCTTGCTCTGCAGGTTTGTAGTCCATTGTTACAATTGCTGATTGGGTAAAATGAGTTTCCTACGTCTTCTCTAGCACAGCTTGCAACGCAACAGAAGCAGAGGTAAAAGAATGCACTAGAATACCAGAGCTCCACTTAAACACCAACGGAGTCAGGCTGTTGGCACCAATAAGAAATTCTGTATTTAACAAATCTGCAAATATTTAAGATCCAAAGTTATTCAGTTTTATAAATAAACTCACCCACTTAGTCTGACTCCCATCCCAACTGGTCTTCTGTTTTCATGGAGTCTGGGGAAAAAAAGAGAGTTGTCTGAAGTTATACACACAGACATAAATTTGCAGGAATGACTCTCAGCTATCCTACACACACACCAATTATCGCACTCAAACTAAAACTAGGATTTCTCACTTTGTTCTTTCCACGTAATGCAAAGTTACAGCTCTTCACCGGTGCCTTAGAAAGGTGAGCAGTGCTCAGACACAACGCTTTCTACACTTTGACTTGATTTTTAGTGTTTAACCATCTGTGGAAATGCAGAATTAGAGATACAGGCACTAAACTAAATGATGCTGAAATTCAAGGAGTCTTGGACTAAAAGGCGGAATGAAATCCAGTCAGGCTGCCTAACGCTATCCTTTGAAACTACAAAAAGAAAATAATTTCAAAACAACAGCCTGGTAAAATGTTTTTGTAAAACACCTCCTCTTTCTCTTGACAGTGTGAATGTGCAAAACCTTAGGTCCTGTCCAAACTCTTAAGCCCATAAAAGGCTATTCTCTCCCATTTTAATTCTCCAGTTCTTTTGCCCAAGTGTGATGTCACATTTTATTTTGCTGAAGTAGTTTTACATAACATAAAGAGAGCTTGCAAGGAACTGGGGAGATAAGGGGAAACACACAGGTCACCTCCAAGAAAATATTTCCTTGCTGCAACCTTGCCAATGATAAACTCATGCTTTATCCTAGGCCTCATCTACATTTGACAGCTGCCTAAATCATCATTTCATTTAAGGACATTTTTGAACAGTTATAAAGCCAACTACCAGTTAAAAGCTGCTCTAATAACAGAAAGGTGGCTGAAACCACAACTATTAATTGCACAAGTTTTACTTTTTCATTGTGCTGTTAAAGTACTACTCACTTTACAAACATTGACAGACTTTTGATATTTTGTAAGAATTAAAATAAACATGTTTATTTTTTTCTTTACACACTTTCTGGGGAAAAATACATCAATGCTGCTGATAAAAATCAACCAGGAAATTTCCATGAAATCAAACGGATCGAGAACCCTGGTGCCTCAGCAGACAACAGAGCAAAGCTCAGCACTGACAGGCCAGCTGCTGTTGAAGAAGTTAAAAAAGTGGTTAACATGACAAGCTGGAGGTCCAGTCTCAGATGAGATGAAAGCTATAAGCCATTGCCCATCTGGTGCTCACATAAGATCTGTAGGAAAACAAGAACTGAGCTGTTCACCTTGAGAATGGAGAAATGTAAACAGACATATCAGAAAAAGTTGCAGAACACAGAGCATCAACCACAGAAGGTGCAAGGCCAACAGGCCTGGGTTTATCTATCTTACTGTGTGGTGTTTGCTCCCTTTCTTTGTCACAGATCGGCCTAGAGAAGTTACTTTTGATAGGTACCAAAGCCAAGACTTGGTGTGATACATCAAGCACTTTCAGATGCCTTGAAAAGGGACCAGGCTAACATGAGTCAAAGAACTTAGTCCCTCTGTGCTGGCAATCCCAGACAAGCACAGCATCTGATAAAGCAACCAAAATTCTTCTGGAAGGCAAAGGGTTTTTCTACAGTTGTAAAAAAAAATTGGTTAGAAATAAACATAGCCAATATAACAGAATCTCTCTGTCACCACTGTTCTGGCATGGAGCTCAACATTCAGAATTCAGCTGAATTTTCTGTGCTGGGGATTTGGCAGACTGTAGTGTCACCAGTGTAAGAGAAGCAGCACAACCCCTAATACAGACAGGCAGCCTGCTGTAGCTGTGGAGCACAGCATCATGCCTCAGGCAGGAGAAAGGGTAGAACCCGCCTGCATCCACCACAGGTTATACCAATTCATACAGTGACGCCTCCAATGAAAGCAAACCAAGTACACAAAATCCTCCCTACTTCTCCTAATCACACTCATCATCTTTTCCCAGCTCTAACAGGCTCTAACTTGTAGATTAAATCTAGTGAGCCCCAAAACAGGTTTAATCTTCAAATCATGGTGAATTTGCACACTGTGACCATTCTTATTGAAGTTTATCTTTATTCATATCAATTTTTTGCCATATCATGCTGCCTGCAACTGCCCACATGCTCCCATAGTAACAAGAGAGTCTGTACTCTTTGCCTCACATACAGATAACGGTATTGCTGAGAAAGTTGATCTTTTAAAGACAACTCGGAGGAAAAGAACAAAACCACAGAACATCTTTCTTCCAATGTCTTCAGGAAAATGCAGAAATACACCCGAAGAAGGAATTAGTGGGGTTCCTATTTTCTGGTGGCTGGAGCAATAAATGCTCAAATATTTCCTCAGAGCATCCATCCACGTGCACACCTCTCACAGTGGCCAGAAGGGCACACATGAGGGCACCCATGATACCGTGTCCCTATGGTCAACAGGAGCAAAGGGTCAGTGCCATGAGACGAGAGCTGCCGACCACGACAAGGGCACCCCAACTGCCCCTTTCTCCTCTTCCCATCCGAGCGAGCACATGCCCAGCCAGCGGAGCAGAGAAACACGCGGCCATCGGCCCATCACACCTGGCTTTTCTCCTCCTGCTTGGGGCTCTGGCCCGGCGGTGGTGGCTGGGCCGCCGAGGCCTGTGTCTCGCTCTCAGCACGCGGGCGCCTGGGGACAAGGGACTTGAGGGGCGCCATCCACTTCATCCACAGGTCCAAGTCGACGTCGCCCCAGGGCAGTGAGGGGTTCTTGGCCGCCCGCCGCCGGAAGTCCTCATCGTAGTTCATCCAGGAGGTGCCCCCGTAGGTGGCGTGCAGCTTGCGGATGGTGTCCAGGTACTTGAACATGGCTCCGCAGCGCGCCGGGTGCTTCTCGCACAGCACGCTGGCGTACACCAGGAAGGCCGAGACCCACTGGTCCAGCGTGTCCCCCGGGCGCGGACCGTGCTCGGGGGCCAGCTCTGTGTGGAGCAAGGAAAAGAGGTCAATGAACTCCCCCCGCCAGATCCGCTCCTTGGTGGCCTTGGCCAACTTGTAGCCAAGCGGCCGCCGCAGCCCCACGTAGGGGGTGGCCGCCGCCTCGGCNCGGGCGGCGCGCGCGGCGGGGGGCGGGGCCAGAGCCGAATCCCCGCCCCCGGGCGGGCCGGCCCCGCCCCCGCGGCTCTGCGGGCCCCGGGGCGTTCCGGGGTTTGTCCGTGCGGAGCTGAAACGCTGGGTGGGCGCACGGAGAGCGGAACTCTCGCTCTCGCTCCAAAAATTACCCCCAGTACCGCTGTATATATCTGCATGCTCTACACACGTATGTATATCTAAACGTACATGTGTATATGCACACACATTTACAAATATGTACACCACATTTAGTTATATATACACGATATGCTATATAATAGATTTGCATGCTGTATATATAACTTCTGTAAGGATATGTAGCAGGCGCCCCGATGTCATTATTATCGCTTCAGTACAGCAAATGTTTTGAGGAGTAATGGCATTACATTTCTTCTCCCTTCCAGTATAAATAACCCTCTTTTTACAGAAAATGGCTTTTTAATTTTTTTTTTTTTTTTTTTTGAGTGCTGTCACATAGATTCAGCTTTCCTAGCTAAGCGCTGAGTAGGTCACCAGCTGGGTGAAAGCTGAACCCCACTGGAGTAAAAGCTGGGTGCTGGCTCCTTGTGGGGACTTATGCACCCCACTCCACAGTTGCTTCCACAAACACTTCTGTAGCTCTCTCTTCTGGAGGAGCAGCCTTGAGTGCTGTGCTGAAATGTTTATAGATCAATTCCACTGCAATACAGACAACAGTTCCGTAAAAAAAAAAAAAAAAAAAACAAAAAACAGTTCTTTCATTTTCACAGAAAGACTGGAAGAGATACATTTTAGATAAAAGTCTTTCATCCAAAAAAATCACATCCGAGGAATGACAAAGTTAGAAATTCTTCTGTAAGAAAAAAAAAAAAGTAAGGTAAAAGAGTGGCTTTGGATTATTTTTTTTTAATGCTTAATACATTCTAAAGAAATAATTAGAGTAACAAAAAGTTACTATTTTCCAAATCACCCTTATATTCAGGGATTTTTCAGAAGTCTGAACAAAACAGGCTTTATTTAATTCTTGAGATGAATACACTCTCATTTTGATAAAAAATTATTTTTTAAAAATTCAACCAAAACAGGTGACAGTATCTCCTTCCAATTTCAGTTTAATGGGGCATTGATAAAACCAGACATTGTTAAAATAACAATAAGACCATAGTTTCTCTAAAACTTACCCATGTAACATGCTTGTTATTAAGTCACGTGATAGGCATTTACACAAAGTCTCTGAAAATTTTCTGAAGGTTAAGGTTTTCTTGACTTTGCTTCAAAATTAGTATTTGTTTAGAACCAGAAAGTGATTCAAGTTGGAGGGAACCTCGAGAGGTTTATACTCCAACCTCCTGGTCACAGAAGGGCAAAAACTAAACTAAGACAAGATTGCTTAGTGCCTTCTGCAGTTAGATCTTGAAAACTAACAGTGACAGGGATTCCACAACCTGTTCCAGCACTGATGATTACCCTCGGTAAATCCATGCTGGGTCTTTCCAGTCACATTTTTCTCCTTTATGTGCCCAGAAATGGCTTCCAAGAGAACTTGCTTTTGTGGTTTTCCTGAAGTGAAGCCACCAGTCTGTAGCAGCTTGGGTAGTCCTTGCTCTTTTTGAAAACAGGTGCAACATTTAGCCTTTTCAAAGTCATTAGGTACTTCTCCAAATTTTCATAGCCTTTCAAATATAAAAAGTGGCCTTCCAGTGACATTATCCAGCTCTTTGAGCACTCTCAGATTCATCATCACTGATTCCTGAGACTTGATTGGGCTGTGACTCCTCAAGAAAACATCCATGACTTGATCCTTTTTCCCTATTTACAGATTTTTTCACCTTGAGGCATAAAGGGCTGAGAGACTTTGTTGGTAAAGGTCAAGGCAATGAAGGCATAAATAGAAATAATTTCATGCCACTTCTACAGGCTTTTTTAATACCTCCAGTGGCAGTGCCTCCACTACTTCCTTGGGCAGCCTGTTCCAGTGTTTTGCCTCAGAAAGGAAGGGCTAGCAGCATCAGATCAACTAGTATTATCCCACTAATCCTCTGCAGATATGGCTGCAAAGACAGTATCTTGTGGCTGGAAGTTATCAGTAAAATTTGGGAATTAGGACTGTGTTTTTGTCCTGTGCTTGTACCATGCCCACTAGAGCTCAAGCCTATTTCAGGATGGTGATGCCAGGTCTCACAGTAATGCAGTTCATAGTGATAATGAATGGAGCATCTCTATACATATGATGCATTTACTCTTTGAATTGCAGCTCTGATCCTCCAGGTCTCTGCCTCATGAAAACTATAATTTTTCATGCAGTCTTTCATGAGGAAAACCAGCTGGGCAATAAGTAATACTTGGGCTGAAGCAGGTGGAAATAAGAATGCTTTGCCTCCACTACATTTAGAGCTGCTACTCGTAAGCTGACATATGCTCCTAACTATGCACTTATCTGATCGTTTCAGTCTCCTTTCACAGGCTGTGTGTGCAGCGTGTCAGGATCTGAATCAGAAACTTGGGGGTTTGCCTGCTGGCAACTCACTGTGCCCAAGAGCATCAGCCCTTCAAAGTGGGCAGGGCACCTCACAGAGAGTGGCGAGAGCTGTTTCTGGTGAATTTTGGGGACAAATGTGATTGTCCTCTCTACTCCTCATGTGATGAGTTCCTCACAGCTCTGAATTTCCCTCTGCTTTTTTCCTCATGTCTTCCTGTCCCTTTATGTTCCCATGATGTTTGCACAGGACAAAAAGAGCAAATACTTGGAGCCACACGTACATATATTTGTATTGCAGATGTGTCTCTCAACTAAATTGCTAGAATAGGCTCAGAACTGCAAAAACAAACACAGATTGTTTTATGCTTCAGACCTTCTTTTTAGTCTCAAGAATGAGACCTTATTGAAGGCATTAATGAGGAGGCAAAATGAAATGAAGCTTTAAACAGAAACAGCTGCAACCTTAGCTGTGGAAGAACTTGGAATTAGGCAACAGGACAGTTTATGAAAATAAGAGGGGAAACCTACTAAAAAAAAAAAAAAAGCAGAACACCTCCCTTTGTAAGTGGATGTACTTGTGTGCTGTTGCTGTTTATGAACCTTAAACAAAGCCACAGAGGAGAGAACTGTCAATAGAGTTATTGATGAAACCAGAAAGTGTTGCCATAGAGCATTTACCTGCATTGGCTCCAGGACCCCAGAGAGAACAACACAACCCTGCACTAGGGTTTGAGGAGAAAATATAGCATGAGGAGAAAATAACCCTTGTGTCATGCTAAAGCACTTTTTTTTTTTTCCCCAAAATAACCAGTCTTTTTCTAGGCAAATTTTCTAAGAGCTGCCTGCAAGGGTTTTGGGGAGACTGGGGTTTTGTGGAGCTGGTGGGTTTTCAAGTCAAAAGAAGGATGCTTAGGCCCCATGGAATCAGCAGTCCAACTGTGAGCTCATCTGAGACTGGGGAGGTTCACTGCTTGCACAGGGGTTATCCTTGGGCATCTTCCACTTACTCCATAAATAAAAGTATAGGTCAGGAAGAAAAACAGGATTTGGTGCTGTGTGTTTTGCTTTCCAACTTGAAAAATGTATCGGCTGTACCGTTCACTGACACAATAGCAACAGAACCTAACCCACCCATGAAGTTAAAGGTTCCTTAATAAAGTTTAAACACCCAGTAAATGATGGTATTGGAGATCCAGGAGATCCAAGCATGGCTGCTGAACTCCCCCAGTGAGGTGAGGAGGACTGTTAATATTCCCAGCTATGAGCAGCAACAAGAGTCAGATTCTGCAGCTGAGGGGCTGCTTCCTTCACTCCAGGTGAGGAAGGATCTGGCTGCCTTCATGGATCTGCATGGTATTGTCCCTCTCTGTGCTTTCCATTTCTGCATTTCTTTACAAATTTGCTTTCCCCAAGTTTGTTCTGTCTCTCTGGTAAATGTTTCCTTGCCTGTGCTTGGAGTGGGAACAGAGAAAGTCTCAATGGAAGAGAAACATGTTCAGTTACTTGTCCTGAGGAGGCTTGGCTTCACTGGTCCCACTCCTTTCCTTTTCCGTGGCAGTGAGCTACTCAGCAGACGAGTTACAGGTCTCGGTGACCGATGCTGCCTGTGGGGCTCATGTCCATGTGCCCTCAAAGTAGGTGTTTCACAGGACGGCAAGAGATACGTGGGCCAGAACACAGTTACAAGCCGAGCTCCGTTGAAGACCCTGTCCCGTGTGCTGCACAATGTGAGTATCCTGTTTATTGCTGGAAGTTTTTTCTGGAGACATCATCTCTGTCCGACACAGCCGGGCCGGGGCGGACGGGGGTTCCATAAGCAGCAGCGGGGGTCGGAGTGGGACGCGGCGCAGGGCTCAGAAGGGTCAGACCGAGGCTTGGCTGACCTCAGGAACGATCGTTCCGGAGAACAGCTGCCCGCCGCTTCTCGATCCCTCCCCAAAACGCAACTGCACCGTCCCAGAGCGGCAGCGCTCGGGACCGGCAGCGCCGGTGCCCGCGCAGCCCGGCGGGGCTGCCTCCCCCGCGCCCCCGACGTGGGCGTCCCGCGGCGACAGCGAGGTGCAGGCGACACTGGGAGCGGCTCTTCCAGCCCCGCGTGGGGAGGCAGACGGGCCCCGCCACCGCTGGACCCGACCGGGTGTGTGTGTGGGGCGGCCCGCGACTCTCCTGCGCATCGCGGCCGAGGGGGAGTGACTCTGGCAGCCCGCGGCGAGCCCAGATAAAAGCTCCGCTGCTGCCGTTTTCCCTCCCCTTTTCTCTCGTAACTTTTTTTTTTCTTTACCCTCCCTCTCCCTCCCAGCAAAGTGACCGCGCCGGCGGCAGCCCCGGAGCAGCCCCAGCGCCGGACGCCGCCATGAGCCCCGCGGTGCCGCCGTCGGGCCGCGCT